>JAODAL010016943.1:0-79199 GCA_025379985.1 Phyllomedusa bahiana
TTTTCCCTGTGCTTAATTACCGGGATGTTCGTGTCATATCTAATATGTCCTCGCTGTAGAATTAATGAGCGCACTAATTACGGATGTTGTATCTGCACATGACCATGCCCGGTGGCATCACATTCTGCTACAGTGATGGTGTTCTCCGCCTCAATTAGCACAATTCTTTATAAAAGTACAAAGTGTTGTCTTTGGTTTCAATAGGATGAGGAAAGGGACTATGCATTACCCAATTGAAAAAGCCTTAAAAAGGAAAATAAACCGCATTTGGGCACACCCTTCTGCATTATTTAGATAATACAGAAGGGTGTACAAACTATCGCACCAAAGTGTAGTCAAGCACCCTAGGGGGATTGCTTGTACAAGTCAAAAGAAGTTTCATAAAGTATAAAAAAAATAGTGAAAATAAGTTCCAAACTTGTGTTTTTTTTTTTTTTGCTTTTTCACGTCCCAAAAATTTTGAATAAAAAGTGATCAAAAAGTTACAAAATGTATCCCAAAATTGTACCAATAATAAGTACACTTCAGCCCAAACTCAGGTCCAAAGTTGGAAAAACAAAAAAGTTACCGGTCACAGAAAATAGCGCAGCACTACCCTACATATCACAAAATGTACAGACCTGCAAAATACAGATAACACATTTTTTATACCGAAGAGTAAACACTATTAAAACAAAACCTCTGCAAAAATGTTGCAAGTAAGTTTTCAATTTCACATTTCACACCACGTCGAATTGTTTTGTTTCCCCAGTACATTATATTGGACAGTCAATGGTACCATTTAAAAGTGCATCTTGTTCTGCAAAAATCAAGCCTTCATACAACTATGTAGACGGAAAAATGAGAAAAAAATGTATGGATCTTGGAAATGGGCGAAAAAAATAAAGGCCCAAAAAATTTTTAAAACTTGTGGAGAAAGAGCTTAAATCTGTACTGTATTAAATAACTAGAAGGACCTATCTATATATACTTTATTACTAACACTAGAATAAAATGGTAAAAGAAACACACTGCCACAACACAAAAATACACTTTATTGAAATAAACACTCCCGACAACATCCCTCATTGACCATTGTATTAACCCCTTCACATCGCAGCCAGTTTTGGACCAAAAGATGCAGCCCCATTTTTTTCTGATATATACCCATTTATGTGGGAATAACTTTTTTTGATTCTTTTATCTATCCATGTGATTCAAAGACTGTTTTCTCATGTTTTCTCTGTTTACTAATAAATAGTTTTCCATACAATCCTTGTTTATTTGTGAAAAATTTGTAATCTTCAAAGTCAAGAATTTCTGCATCTAAGAGAACTAATTATACGACACAAAATAGTTTATAACTAGCATCTACTAGCATATGTCTACTTTATGTTGGCATCATTTTTAAATGTCTTTTTATTTATTTTTTTTTACAAGAATAAGGGGCTTAGAAATTTCGTAAAAATTTTTTTCACATTTTAAAAGAAAATTTGCAACACTGATCAAATTGCCGCTAACAAGGCAGTAACAGCGCCGGCGGGGGGCCCCCCCGCTGGTGCTTTTTTAAAAACCCATCAGACACCCGGCAAAGTTTGGCCGCAGCGTCTGAATTAATGCCGATCGGCGGTGAGGCATCAGCCAGTTGCTGCCCCGATCGACGACCGGGCATTGTGGTGGGGAGCCTTGTAAAGGTCCCGTCACTCACCCTGGCCGGTTTGCCCACTTCCGTCCGCAGACAGGAAGGGGAAACTGCCCCTCTTGTACACCCTAAACATTGCCCATGCAATGCATTAGGGTTTTATTAACAATCGGCCCCCCGTGGTCAAGCACCATAGGGGGACAAAAAGTTGGAAAAAAAAAAAAAAAAAAAAAAAAAGTTTTTTAAATACAAAAAAAAAAAAAGTATTAAAAGTTCAAATCACCCCCTTTCCCCTTTTTCAAATAAAATCATTAAAAATAAAAAAGTTAACATATTTGGATCGCCCCCCGCCGAAAAAGTCGTTATAAAAAATAAACTCATTTATCCCGTATGCTGAACAGTAGAAGAAAAAAAAAAATTTCCAAACGCAAAATTTGGTTTTTTGGTAATTTTTCGTCATCAAAAAAAGGGAAAAAAAAGATCAAAAAAATTATATGATTCCAAAATGTTAGCGATAAAAAGTCACTTCAGCCCCAAAAAATTCCCCTCACTGACGCCGTAGGGTTAGTACAAAAAAAGTTATTGTCGCCAAAATTTCGCCGGGCGCAAATTTCAAAAAAAGAAAAGTTTGGGAATTTTATCGGTACCAAAAAAATAACGGAAAAACCCACTGTTTGGTATTTCCGGAGCATAACAACCTTAGAATACAGAAAACACATTATATTTTTGAGTTTAAGCCATAAAACAAAAACACCCCAAAAAAGGCGAAAATACGTTTTTTTTTTTACAAAAGTGTCCCACTTGGAAATTTTTTTGCGGGTTTCCAGTTATTCTATGTATATGAATAACACCATTTGAAAGAACATCTTTTCCGCAAAATAAAAAACCCCCATTTTCTATGTAGGGGGGAAAAAAAAAAAAAGTTATGGCTTTTCAGAAAGAGGAGGGAAAAACAAGTGTCACAAAAAAAAAAACCCCGGGGCCTGAAGGGGTTATGGTACGCCATGATTCTGATGTGGCCCCCGGTGAAAACGAGTTTGACACCCCTGCCTTAGAGTATTCACAACAGCATTTGGGAAGGTTGTTAACCCTTTTGGTTTTCACAGAAATAGAAGCAAAGTGGAGATGAAATTTCAAAATTTCACTTTTTCTGAAGATTTACAGTTTTTATCCATTATTCACAGGAACACAGTAAATGTTACCAGGGAAACTCAACTCAAAATGAATTACCCCTGATTCTGCTGCTTTTAGAGATATCCCATATGTGGCCCTAGTGCGGTATTTGACTCACCTACAAGCCTCAGAATAGGAGAAGCACTAACTGGATTTTGGGCCTTCATTGTCATTCAGATTTTTTTTTAGAAGCCATTACAGGTTTGTGGACACCCTAAGGTGCTAAAACTTAATAAACACCAAAAAAGACCCAATATTGGAAACTACACCCCTTATAAAAATATATTCAGGGGTGCAGTGAGTATATATATATATATATATTTTTTTTTAGCAATTAGAGCTGAAAATAGGGTACTGGCCCACTAGAGGATTGGTGGAACCTCCGGTGGGCCCGGGTCCGACACAGCGGGGCCAGCCGCTGCGGCCCTGCTGTGCTAAGCTGTGCAGCAGCGCGATGTAGTTACCTTACTGCCTCTCCTCGGTGCCGCACAACCGTCATAGGCTATGTAGCCGTGGTGCTGCTAGACGAGCATCCCACCGCTGGCGGCATGATGATGTCACGCCGGCAGTGTTGAGCAGAAGAGAAAGACACTCGGTTGGGGAAGCAGGTAAGGTGAGTATTATTATTATTTTTAATGGCGGTTACCTGGCTGAGGGAATCTAGATCTATATACTTGCCTGCAGGAACATATATCTATATACCTGCCTGAAGGGACATATATCTATTTACCTGCCTGAGGGAACACATATATATATATATATATATATATAATTATAATTATATATATATATATATATATATATATATATATATTATATATCTATATTATTATTATTATATTATATACATGCCTGAGGAAATATATATCTATATACCTGCCTGCCTGAGGGGACATATATCTATATACCTGCCTGAGGAAATATATATTTATATATCTATATACCTGCCTGCCTGAGGAGACATATATGTATATACCTGCCTGACTGAGGGGACATATATCTATATGCATGCTTTCCTGAGGGGGCATATATCTATATACCTGCCTGCCTGAGGGGACATATCTATGTACCTGCCTGACTGATGGGGACCTATATATACCTGCCTAACTGAGGAGATCTATACATGCCTGCCTTACTGAGGGGACCTATAAATACCTGTCTAACTGAGGAGACCTATATAGCTTCCTATCTGAAGGGACCTATACACCTGCCTAACTGAAGGGACTTATATAGCTATAAGTAAAGAGTTGCGGGAAAAGTGAGGATTCTAAGATATTTGTGTCCAAATCTGCAGGGACAAGTGTTGGTCGGGAGAAGTCAGCATGGAGGTATGGATCGGATGCAGAAGAAAAGGGAACGTGAACAACTCATCGGAGAAACGTCACAATGTGAGTCACTAAATGTACCTGAACTGTAATCACCTATATTTGTAACGGTTTATATTCAGTAATGGTATGGCAGTAGTATTCAGTCATTATGTGGTGGTGATATGTGGTCATAGTGTTGTGGTATTATTCAGTCACAATGTGGTGGTAATATGTGGTCATGATGTGGTAGTATTTGGTCTTAATTATTGGTAATTTTAGCCTTGGGATTCTGTTTGTTTGTAGCAGTGTTATTTGGTAACTGTACGACCATTATTTTGTGGCTTTATATTCAGTACTTTGTGTTATAAAGATGTAGCAGAACTAAAAAGAACAGATAATGCTCCATGATATCATGGCCAGAGTGTTATATCTACTTTCTCAATGCTTTTCAATGGCCTTTGTTTACAGATGAGAGCAGATAACACAAAAAGCCATGATATCACAGTCAAGCTGGACCCTGCTACATCCGTAGCTTTTGTTATATTTTTATTTATATAAAATATATCATTCGAGGTCCGGTAGGGACATATATCTTTAGGCCTTTTATGCTCACCACCGGTGTCCTGTTGCTATTAGTTGAAAGAGACTCAGAAGCCCCAGCGCTCCATCTTGATTACAAATACATTGAACCGAGACCGGACGGGGCACCGCACAGGTGACGGAAACAGTGAGGCAAAGTGGGCCCCTAAAATCAACCTTCTTTGGTCGGCCCTAGGCACCCCAGTCTGATACAGGCTGAAAATATTTTATTTTTACAAGGAGTCCAAGAAAAAAAGCACCCCAAAATGTGTTATACAATTTCTTCCAAGTTCGTCAATAACCTACATGTGGGTGTAAACTGCTGTTTGGGCATATGCACGGCATACAAGGGAGGGTGCGCTATTTGGCTTTTGGAACGCAGATTCTGGTGGGTGCCATGTCGCATTTGCAAAGCCCCCAAAGTTCCAGAACAGGTGAAGCCTTCCAGAAGTCACCCCATCTTAGATTCAACACCCCTCATGGATCTCATCTTGGGGTGTATTGTGCTTTTTGGGCGGAGAGATGTTCTATAGTTTTTTTAGCATTGTGCCATGAAAATGAAGGAAAAAAATGCAGTTCTGCCATTGTTTTTTGGGCTTCATTTTTACAACGTTTGCCGTGAGGCATAAATGACATAATAACTTTACTATGTGGGTTGATACAATTACAATTATATACATTTTATATAGTTTTTTTTTAGGTTTTATTACTTTTACACAATAGAAATATGTTTGTTAAAAATTGCGGTATTATATTGTCATAATCCAGCAGCCATAAGTTTTTATTTTTCTGTATATGGAGCTGAT
Organism: Phyllomedusa bahiana; assembly: GCA_025379985.1. Lineage (NCBI taxonomy): Eukaryota > Metazoa > Chordata > Amphibia > Anura > Hylidae > Phyllomedusa > Phyllomedusa bahiana. Next base: position 5,487 of record JAODAL010016943.1, read on the forward strand.
TAAGAGCTTGTTTTTTGCAGATGAGTTGAGATTTTCAATGGTACCATTTTGAGGTTCATATGATGCTTTGATCACTTTTATCAAGGATTTTGGGAGGCAGGATGAACAAAATACAGCACTCCTAGTAGTGTTTTTTATTTTTTTTAGCAGTCACCATGCGGTACAAATGACATGCTAGCTTTACTCAGCTGGACCATACGATTACAGTGATCCCAAATTTGTATATTTTTTATGTTTTACTGCTTTTACACAATAAAAACACTTTTATTTAAAAAAGAAAACGTTTGTGAATCGCCATAGTCTGAGAGCCAAAACTTTTATATTTTTCTGTGTACGGAGCTGTGTAGGGGCTTGTTTTTTTTCGGGATGAGATGATGTTTTTATTGGTACCGTTTTTTAGGGGACATGAATTTTTGATGACCTTTAAATCCATTTTTTGAAGGGCAGGATGAAGAAAATACAAAATACAGCAATTTTGGTAGTGTTTTTTTTATTTTTAACAGCGCTCACTATGCAATGTTCACGACATATTAGTTTTACTCTGTGATTCGATACCCATTCCTTTCAATTTCTTACTGAAAAGATGAGGACAGCTTGGAAGCAGGAGCGTAGCTATAGGAGATGCAGCGGTAGCAGTGCTACAAGGCCCTGCATCCTGAGGGGGCCCAAAAGCCCCTTTGACACATAAGAAGAAACCAGTTTTGGAAATGGGACATGGTAACTGGCAGGGGTCCCAATAGGGCAGGACGGGCAGTACTCCTGCCAGGGTCTCTAATCAAAAAGGGGGCCACTGATATGTTAAAAAATAGGAACTAGTAATGGGTGGGGGCCCCATTTGATTTGGCTGTATGGAGCCCTGAAATGGTTAATAGATGACTGATGGCAGCCCCGGTAACAGGGGGGGGGGGGAGGTAGCACTATCCCAAATTCCTGCATTCTACTGTCAATTTGTGTGGGTGGATGGAAATTACTCACTTTTGTCTTGTAACGTGGATCAAGGAAGGTGGCCACCCAGTAATCGCTGTTTATTTTTATTGCCTTGATGCATGGATCATGTTGCAGGTAATGTAGCATCCAAACAGTCATGTATGAGATGCTGATGGGATCTCCCAAACCTCGAGTTTGTGGGGCACTAACGGGATCTTCCACCTCTTCCTCCTCCTCCTGTAATCTGTGCCAACCTCTTACCAATGAAGGGTAATCAGTACCGGTGGGTTCCACCCCTGCCTCCTCATCCTCTTCCACTTCCTCATCCTGACCATCACCAGAGCCCTAGCTAGCCTCATGTACTCTACTCTGTGAGCTGAACTGCCGTCCTGCACCCGCCCTTGACCTAGAATCAATGCCTAAAGTAGACCTATACAATAGCGAAACAGTCCGGCCTTTTACATCCTTCGGCGAGTAAGACTCTGTGTCCTCCTCCTCCTCCTCCATCACTGCTGGGACCTGCTGCTGCAGAGTGCCTAATACTTGTTCAAGTGAAAATATAACCAGCACAGTCATGCACCATCCTTGGCACCATCCTCTTCAAAACTGCCAAGGATGGTGCAGAGATCCTTCACTTGTCTCCATTCTCTATGGGTCAACACCCCGAGGTCCGAACGAATGCTAGTCAGGTCATGCGACATTTCAAACTGCATAATAGCATTAGGCTGCTGCCACAATCGCTGGAGCATGTGGAGGGTGGAATTCCAGGGTGTTGCCACATCACATAACGAACGGTTGACGGGGAGGCCCAGATCACGCTGCAACACTGCCAGTCATGCCGAAGCAGGGTTTGAACGGCAGAAGAATGAGCTAAGACCTTGAGCCGTCCTCAGCAGACAGTCAATTCATGCTTTCCATGCATGTGCCTGTTCATGCTTGTGGTGCTTAAACTCTTTATATTCTTTCATCTACTGACACGTTGACGGCAAACCCAGCATATGATGTCAGTTGGCAAATTTGAGGCTAGATCAAAAAGGCCCAGGCTTCACAGGTCCTGGACCTCTTTGACTGTGAAAACCTAGTACCGGTGTTCCCGCTGCCACCACTGACCACAGCTGGCGGAGTAATGTCAACGGACTTGTGAGACCTCCCTCTCTCTTTCTGAGGCCAGACCCGCACTGACACCACCCCATCCTCCTCCTCCTCCTCCACTGATAATGCGCTCGCCAGCTGCTGCTCAAAATACTACATTGGATCTGCACTGTCATCATCATCACAGGTGACTTCCTCATCCTGACAGTCTACATCCTCAAGCTGCGGGCTAGAAGTCACAGGTACTGCGAAGCATTGCTGACAGCTCAGTATTTCTGCCAATGGACCAGCTTCCTTCTCCTCCTCTGAGGGCATCAGCGATTGGGCATCAGAGCAGACAAAATCATCCTCTTTGGCCTCTTGATCTTTTGAAATGTCTTCTGACCCCAACTGCATTGTGTGATCAAATTGCTCTTCAGAATATAAATTATTTGGAGTGGTCTGTATATTGGACTGTGACATTCGGCTCATGTGTGCTTCAGGTTGGACTGATGATGATGATTATGGCATTTGTAACTGTGGCTTAGAGGAAGAGGAGGTAAAACCGCTGGATGCAGAGTCTGATAACCACTGAAGAACAGATTGACGACGCTGTTCAGTAATGAGACGCACAGGGAACTGAGCAAGTGATAACAGGCCTGACGGTCCTGCGACTGACAATGTGCTCGCTTGTGTGTTGTCCGGAGCACTGGAAGGAGTGTCTTATCTTGTACCGCCATCTCCACTTCCTACGCCCCTCCTTGCTCACTTACCACCTCTAGTTCTCACCAAGTTCAAAAGCTAAATATTAAAGTTCTGCGCGTGGCACACGATATATGTAATAAAAAAGGAGAGAAGTGTATATATTTGTGGATCACAATAACGCACTGGTATATTTCAGCATTATGTGGAAAATGACACTTTTCGGTTCGGCGTTAAGTAAGAATTAGCAACAGAGAGATTCTATTTCCTGGATATATATGTGTATGACAAAAACACACGGTATGTTTGAAAGGTATTTTACCCCCAAAGCTGCAAAAACTGAAGTTTTCTCCACTCAGTATAATTTTCACCAAAAAACAAAAAAAAATGTAATCCTTAAGTTGCATTTGTATGTAAGTCGGAACAGGTATATTTATTACATGTAACTCCAGCACAAAAGGTTTTTTTAGTTTTGGATAGTGCAGAGAAGAGTTTTTACATTTGTTTTGCTGCCTGTGCCCCTGTTAAGAAGATTTCACCTCATTTTCACCTCATGAGCTGCTGTGGCATGCTGGAACTTGTCGTTCCACAGCTACTGTCTGCTGTGGAGTATGGAACTACAAGTGCCAGCATTCCACATAAGGCACCTTTTGTAACTAGGGGACAGATGTAAATTGGAACGGCGTAAGTCGGGGACTGTCTGTATATCTTTGTATAGAAGATTTGGAGACGGTGTGTACTACAATTACTAAACCCCCAAAACTGCCTAAATGAACTTTTCTCCACTCACATGTAACCCAAAATGGTACTAATACCAACTGCACTTCAGTCTGCAAAAAACAAGCCTCAATCAACTCCAAAGATGGAGAAATAAGAGTGCGCCTTAGAAAATGGCTCCGCAAAACAAACGTTAAAAATAAAAACTTTTTTTTATTTTTAAAGTATTAAAACATAACATACCTCCAAGCCACAAGAATTTTTTTTTTCTGGTCCCCCAGTACATTTTATGGTAGGGTCAATTGCAACATTCGAAAGTACATCTTCTTCCACAAAAAACAAGCCCCAATACGTATACATAAACAAAAAAAAATAAAGGGGTTATGGCTCTTGGAGGGCAGGGAGGAAAAAACGAACCAGATGTAAACAAAGAATTGTAAAACTAGGAAGGTTACATATACAGAAGTATATACTCCGCATCAGTGTTGTATGCTGTGCATGTGTATCCGCAGGTCATTAGAGGGACTTTTCATTTTCTACCTGAACAAGCCACCACGACAAGCTAAATTGTGATATGCGTTTGATTTTTGCATACAGCATGAAATAAATGAGATGAATTTCAGTCTGAATCTTCCACTTGCAGTCATTCAATTTGTATCCTCTGTACCCCGCATACATAAACATGCATTTCCTTTCACAAGTCATATAAAAGATTTAAAGCTCCATCTGTTGGGACAAAAGATTATTGCAGTTTTCCAGGAGAAGATGCATGTGCCGCATAATAACAGCATCCTGTTTATTTGTAGATCACATTCAAAGAATCCAAGGATTTGTTTTGGTTCTGTATCTAAATTTATTGCTCCTTTAGTTTTGGCAGCAAAATGCCTGTAATTGTGACTGATTCGATTATACAGTTTTCCTGTAGAATGAAACTACATTAAGAGAGTGGCTGCATAATTACATCACATTACTTATCCTGTACTGAGATGTAACTTGTATTCTACTTCAGAGTTAAACTCACTATTCTGCCTGTATGGTCACAGTGTACATACATTACATTACTTATCCTGTACTGATCCTGAGTTTCATCCTGTATTATACTCCAGAGCCACTCACACTTCCTGCTGGTGCCGTCACTGTGTACATTACATACTTATCCTTTACTGACCTGAGGTTAACATCCTGTATTATACCTCCAGACTGCAACTCACTATTCTGCAGGTGCAAGTTACTGTGTACAGATCAATACTTATCCTGTACTGATCCTGAGTATCATCCTGTATTATACTCCAGCTTTTGCACTCCACTATCTGCTGTGCAGGTCCACTGTTTACAAACATTACTTATCCTTACTGATCCTCAGTACATCCTGTATTATACTCCTGAGCTGCACTCACTATTCTGCTGGTGCAGTCACTGTGAACATAACGATTACATTACTTATCCTGTAACTAGATCCTGAGTTACATCCTGTAATATAACTCCAAGCCTTCACTCACAATCTTCTGCTGGTGCAGTCACTGTGTACATACGTTAACTTATCCTGTACTACAATAACTGAGTTACATCCTGTATTATACTCCAGGATCTGCACTCACTGTTCTGCTCGGTGTAGTCACTGGCGTACATACAATACATTACTTATCTCTGTACTGATCCTGAGTTACATGCCTGTATTATACTCCCAGAGCTGCACTCACTATTCTGCTGTGGTGCAGTCACTGTTTACATATGTTACTTATCCTGACGGATAACTGAGTTAGCATCCTGTATTATACTCGCAGAGCTGCACTCACTATTCTGCTGGTGCAGAGTCACTGCGTACAGTACATTACATTACCTTATCCTGTACTGATCCCTGAGTTTGCGCATCCTGTATTAGTAACTACAGGCGGCTGCACTCACTATTCGCTGGTGCAGTCATGGATGTACATACATTACATTACTTATCCTGTACTGATCCCTGATTACAACATCCTGTATTACATTACGTGAAATCCCTAAAGAAGCATTTATGCTGTCTATCATCACATGAAAAAACTTTGACGATTCTTTTCTCGTTTTCACATATTTTTTTTGATCAAAAGATGTTTAAGCTGCCCACAAGACTTTCAACAGTGATCTCAAATATGGGCAAGTCCTACATATGCTTTTTAAACCTCTCAATAGAGCCACATTCAGGCCTCTCACTGGGTCCAGACCGACCTCCGTTATCCCAGAGAGAAAAAAATATAAAAACACCCAACCTGCAAAAGCTGCACTTCTTAGACAGCCTGTATAGTAGGGCAGTCAGAAAATCAAAATGAGGCACACCTTTCCTCGCCCATACAAAGGGAATTATAGGTTTTAAAAAACATAATATAACCAAATATAACGTCATGGAGTTTCTGCACAAAAAACCCCTTCTGAAAAAACATATGCAAAACATTGTGCCACTGGCAGGGTGCCTCCATTTTATTCTTCTGCACTGCCCACTCTCGCACACAGGCTGTATAAGTAAGTGCAGCTTGCAGTTTGGTGTTTTATATTTTTTTCTCTCTGGATAAAGGAGGTCGGTGGACCCATTGAGAGGCCATGAATGTGGCTCTATTGAGAGTAAAAGATAGTGTAAGGACTCCCTATTTGAGACACGTGAAAGTCCGTGGGCAGCTTAAACATCTTATAGATCAAAATATGTGAAACTGAGAATCTCAAAGTTTTAACATCCTGTATTATACTCAGAGCGGAACTGCTGTTGTTCTGCTGGTTGCAGCTGCGAATATGTACAAACATGCATTACTTATCCCCTATACTGATCCTGAGTAACAATCCTGTATTTATACTTTCCCCCCCCTCCAGAGCTGCACTCACTATTCTGCGTGGTTGCAGTCACTGTGTACTTACATTACTTATCCTGTACTGATCCTGATCTACATACTGTATTATATCCCAGAGTTGCACTCCCTATTCTGCTGGTGCAGTCACGTGATACATACATTACATTACTCAACTTTCTGATCTCCGAGTTACATCCTGTATCATAAATGTAAAACTCAATTAACAATAAATATGACTAAATATAAAACAACCTATTGTACATTTACAATCTCTTAATGATTTTACACGGATTTATTAAAAAAAAAAATTGTACAACATTACATATCAAACAAGAATATGTGGGCACAGAGTAGTCATGAATGAGGGATGAGCATTAAACCGACAAATGTTGAAATTGCACGGATTTTTAGGTTGATGGTAACAATTTTCGATACGCGATAATTTATGTGAGAATCTGCGCATTAATCAATCTACTATCGCGCCATTTTTCAGCGCATCCTTTCATATTGCGTCCACAAATCAGCTTAGAAGCATAGAGCAGGATCAGCTGGGTGTGCGATGAGACATGACTGTGATGTGTATGTTGAATCATTGCTGAAAAATCACGATGACCCTGTTTTGCATAGAACAGCGTTTCTCTGTTCATCATCAGTGTTTTCTCAGTGCTAGGTCCTCTCTCAATACAGCTCAGCTCAGAGACACAGTTCTCTTATTTCATACAGACAACTATGCTTTTAGCTGTGAAGCATTAGAACAAAGGTAGATTCACAGAATTCTTCTGCTCTAGTTATTAGATAGAGACTTTTAAAAAGCGAAGCATCTAGCGCTAGTAATAGCCGCGGGAGTGGGGGGGAATAATGAGTGCTGCGGGCAAACACATGGCATGAAGGCTTTTGGAAAGGACTTGTATATTGTGCGCCCAGACTCTGCTTGTGAACCGCATTGAAATGGGCTTTTTGTTACCCAGTTTTTTGCCAGCACACTCGCACCTGAGGTGAAATATACCTTTTATTTTCTGTGCAGTCCCAGTTTTGTATCAAAGACCCACCTGATGTCTTTACATTTATACAAAAATGTTCTAGTAACTGCTGTTGTTATTTCATAATTGCAAAACACCTTTTATTATCCGTAATAACATTTTTAATTAGGTGTTTTTTTTCCCCCTCTGGCGCAGGCCCATTTTTTTGTTCAAAGACCCATTTAGGTACTATATGAGATACAGAAATTTTCTAGTAATTGAGCAGGTGTATTTCATATGTACAAAACCACCATCTTTTATTATCCGTACACAATTTAATTAGGTGTTTTTACACTTTGGCGCAGCCATTTTTGTTCAAAGACCCATCTAGATACTTATATTAGATACAGAAATTGCATATTAATTGCAGGTGTATTCATAGGTACACAAACCCACAGTCTTTGTAATGATCCGTACACAATTTTAATTAGGTGTTTTTTCACTTTGGCGCAGGCCCATATTATGTTCAAAGAACTCATCTTGTACTTATATTAGGATAACATAAATTTGCTAGTAATTGCAGGTGTATTTCATAGGCTTCAAAACTCCACCTTTTATTATCTCTGTACACAATTTTAATTAGGTGTTTTTCACTTTGCGCGCATGCCAGTTTTTGTTCAAAAACCCATCTTGTACTTATATCTTTTAAAAGATAACAGAAATTTGCCAGTAATTGCAGGTATATTCATAGGTCAAAACCCTCCTTTTTATTATCCGAATAACATTTAGATCGCTGTATTTTCATTCACTTTGTGCGGCCCAGTTTTGGTTCAAGAGCCACTTTTACTGAAATCATTGAATCAAAATTTGGTGTAACTGCTGTTTCATTTCATTGGTGCAAAAACACCTTTTTAATTATCCGTATAACATTTAAAGTATCTGTAGTTCCACTTGGTGCGGTCCAAGTAATGTTCAAAGAGCCACCTGTACTTAAATTGAATACAGAAATTTTCTTTTGTAACTGCTGATGTAATGTTAATGTGTGCAAACCACCTTTTATTCATCCGTATAACTTTAAATAGCTGTATTACACTTTGGTTCGCCCCACTTTTTTCAAATAGCCCACGTGTACTTAAATTTGGATCTACATAAATTTTGTTAGTTACTGTTTGGCGTGTATTTTCATCTGGTTGCACAAAACCAAGGTGCCAGAGAAAGGGGGTGGAGCAAGACCCGAAACGTTGCACGTAGGTGCACTAACTCGAGTGCTTACGGACACTTAGGCTGGCGTCACGTTGCTCACCGCGAGTGAGCGAATGAACTATCTCTCATGAACGACCTGGAGGTTCGCAACAAAACTCCTGAGCAAGCCATCTTTTCGTTTAATTAGAGACTGACATCCTGTATGTAACGGAGTTAATTCGGGTTATTTAAGTTTATGAAGATTTATTAAAAGTTTTGCACGAATTTCAAGAGGTTCTATCGTAGTATTGTGGTGAATGATTGATGATGATTACTAGACATTGCGGATCCAACGAGGTCCTTTTCAGCAGAATTTGCTTGCGAGCGCTTGAACATCACTTTGGGGGGCCTAGTTTTTCAAAAAAAATTTTTAAAAAAAAAAAAAGGCCCTTTTTTTTTTTTTTTGGGGGAAAATTTTTTTTTTCCCCAAAAATTTTTTTTTTTTTTTATAAAAAATTTTTTTTTAAATTTTTTTTTTTTAAAAATTTTTTTTTCCCCCTTTTTGGGGTTTTTTTCCCCTTTTGGGCCAAGGGAATTTTTTTTTCTTTTTTAAAAAAAACCCCTTTTTTCCGGGTTTTTTAAAAAAATTTTCAAAAAAATTTTTTTAAAAAAAATTTTGGGTTGCTTTTTCCCCCCAAAAATTTTTAAAAACCCCCCAAAAATTTTTAAATTTTTTTTTTGGGGGGGGGGGCAAAAATTTTTTAAAAGGGGGTTAAAAAATTGCTTTTTTTTTCCCCTTTTTAAAAAAATTTTTTTTTTTTTTTCCCTGGGGGGGAAAAAAAAAACCCCTTTTTTTCCCATTTTTTTTTTAAAACCTTTTTTCCCCCCTTTTTTTTTAAAGCCACCCAAAAAAACCCTTTTTTTTTTTGGGGGAAAAAAAACCGGGCCCCGGGGGGGGCCCTTTTTCCCAAAATTTTGGGGGGGAAAAAAAGGCCTTTTGGGGGGGGGAAAAAAAATTTTTTTTCCCTGGGGAAAAAAACCCCCCGGGGGGGGGAAAAGGAAAAAAGGGGGGGGGGGTTTTTTTTTTTTTTTTTTCCGGTTTGGGGTTCCCGGGGGGGGGTTTTTTTTTGGGGGTTTTTTTAAAAATTTTTTTTTTCATACGGGGGAGGGGGGGGGGGGGGCCCCCCCCCCAAAAAAAGGGGGGGGGGGGGATAAAGGGAAAACCCCAAAAAAACCCCTCCTCGCTTATCGCTGTCGAAAAGGGCCAGGATCTCTCAAGCCTGGGCCTTTTCGAGCAAGCTCTGATTTACCCCGGATGTTTATATGCCCCTTTGCCGTAAAAAACATCAGTAGGGCAAAATTTTTGGTGTTTAACCACCAAACCAACTTGGGCTAGCACATGGGAGCGAATTTCATGAGTTTTAAATTTGGGGGGGAAAAACTTGGCCAAAAAAGGCCCACCGATGCCGGGTTTTTCCCCCCCACTGGGCAAACCCTCTGTCTCCGCCCCCTCCCTTCCCGCCACAACCAAAAGGGTTCTCAGCTGCCCCTGGGATCTTTGAGTCATGATCAAGGTTTAGCCCCCCGCTTCAGCCCCCACCCCCCCTTGTACCCCCCAGCCCACCCGAACCCACCCACTCCCTTTTCCTTCCACCGTTTGGGCTAACCCGCAGCCGTACAGCCGGGCCCGTCTGCAGCCAGCCTTCCCGTTTTTCCAGGTTTGGAGGGAGAAGAAAAAACCCTTTTTTTTCCCAAATCCTCCAAAGCCTTTTAAAAACCCGATGTCGGATTGCCGGCTTCTGGCCTTGGAAATGTTTTCCTTTCCTTTGGTGGGAAAACGATGGGTTCCCCCGTCATGGGCCTTTTTCCCGCCCCCAATACCAGATGCCGGCAGGGATTTTTTTTTCCAGAAAAAAACCCTCCCCCGCCATGGCCGGGCCCCGTGTCATTTAAATTTCAAAAGTGTTGTTGCCTCTTTTGTCCGACCAAAAGTCCTTTTGACCACCGACCATGGCTTGTAAAACAGGGCCCCGGCCGCTTATCTCTGTGAAAGCTCACCCGGGTGGCTGGGTGGATGTCTATGGTGGGTTTCCCGGGGGCCCCTTTAGGCAAGGGTGCCCTCTTCAAATCCGCCCCGGATGGTGGGAGGGTTCTTTTTCCCCCAAAGGGCCTCTGGTGGCTCACGTGGGCCCCGAGAAAACCCGGCCGTGTTGAAATTTTAAACTGTCTTCGAGACCCTTTAACACACAGGTTTAGGGGCTGTGGACAGCTCTTCGCCCGGAAGGGCCGAGCGGGTGGCTGAGTGGGCAAGAAAACCCTTTTGCCAGGCAAAAGGGGTGTGTGAAAAACGGTCGAAATCTGGTGGCCCCCCTTTAAAATCGGTAGGTGGAGCACATCCCTTTTCCTGGCCATGTCATGAACCCGGGCTCCCGAAATTTCAAAGCGTACCCGGGGGAAGGGCTGCCCGCTGAGGAAAAGGGTCGAGGTCTGAGTTCACTCTTGGTTGCACCCTGCTTGTCCCGCCTGGTGCCTTTTTCAAACGTCAGTCGGCCTCCCCCCTCAAAAACCCTTTCATTTTTGAAAGTGGGAAAAATCTGGGAAATTCCCCCCCCACATTTCTCCGCAAATTTTGGCAGCAGGGCAATGCCTTTTCCCAGTACGAAGTGACAAATGGCCCGAAAGCAGCAGTGCGGGAAAATCAGGGTGTTGAGCCCCCAAGAGTTTAAAGGGGGTGAAAAAGTCTGCACCATTTTCCCTTTCCAGGTTTTTAAGAAGCCCCTAAAAAGGGCCCGTGCGGGGCAATTGGGCCCCTTTTCAGCATGGTTTGTGGTGGGTCTTAGTTTTGGAACATGTTTGGACACTTGAAAAAATCAGGTCCCCACCAGCGACGGAGGAGGGACGGGGCCAAAAGGGGACTTTGGGGGGCCCTTTTTTCCGTTCCCAAATTTTTGAAGGCCCCCACAGTTTCCAATTTTTTTCGGTCTTCATTAGGCAAATGGTTTGGGGTCCCGGGGGTAGTGCAAGGTGGGCCCCCAGCTTTTCAGGGTGCATAAAATTAGGGGAAGTCAGGGCTGTGTTGAAGCCGTGGGCCCGCGGGGGGGGGAGGTATTCCTGGAACCGACGTTACCGAATTTTTTCCCCGCCTTGGGAAAAGGGGGTTGGCGCGAATTTGAGGCGGAGGAGGGGGATGAGGAAGATCAGTTTTCTAGTGCCCCTCGACCTAGAGGCTTGGGAAATCAAGGCTCCATCTCTCACATGAGTGCTTGGATGCTCCATTTCCTCCAACATGATCCTCGCATTAAAGGGGTTGTCTCGCTACAATGATTGGGTTTTAATTAAAAGATCTTTAAAAAACAATCAGCTTTGCAATATATGTTCATTACAAATGTCCTACTGATTTTGAGTTAGCCCTGTTAGTATTACTACATCAGCTTCTCAGTTTCTATAGTAGCAGACCTGTTTGATCTTATCTTACTGGCTGTCAGGTCTGAATGACTCATCACCTTTGAAGACAGGTCGGAGCAGAGAGCCCCTCCCGCACAGAATGCTTCTGTAGTGGAGGGAGGGGGAGGGAGGACTCTGGCTTCTGTGTCTGTGCTGCCTGGATTAACCCTGTGTGTCCCTGCTTCCTCCTGCTCTCTACACAGATAGATGTGACAGCAGTGACCCTGTCACTGTTACTATAATCATGATATGTCTTTGGATCTGTGACTATACTAATACTATACAGATCAGGCATGTGAATACTTTATGCTCTCCTGTATTAGTGAGACATCCTGAGTATAGTAACACTTCCCTTGTTGTTGCTGGAGATGTGGAGACTTGTAAGCTAAGCAGGGGATATAGGAACACATGCATCCCCTCTGCTCTATTAGCACACCACTTCACATTCCTCTCTACACTCATAGATCAGCCCTCTCCTGTAACAGACCTAGGCAGGCACACACAGGGTGAACTCTGGCAGCAAACCCCCTCCCCCTTGCTGTACGGAGCTGCCTGTGTGCTGATGGGAGGGGTGAGAGGGAGCAGAAGAGACAGACCAAGAAGCACGCCCCTCAGTTCAACTTACCAGGGACACTGACAGGCTGAAAGCTCGTAATGAGACAACTCCTTTAAGGCCATCAAAATGTACAACAGTTACTGGGTGGCCACCCTCCTGGATCCCCGGTACAAAACAAAACTCAGCACTTTCCTTCCACCCACCCAAATAGAGAGTAAAATGCAGGAAATGGAGACCTTGCTGATTGATCAACTGGAGACATCTGTTGCTTCTGCTTCACGTTCTTCAAATATCACGGTGGAACAAAATCAGCAACGTGACGGCAGTAGAGTGCCAAGCAGCAGCAGCAGACATAGTGGCAGAAGCCTAATGGGTAACCTCTGGCATTCTTTATTTACCATCTCACCAACGCATGTAATACAGGGCACACATCCAACACACAGAGACCGGCTTAAGATCATGGTGCACGACTATCTGCATCTCAACACCGATGTTTTTGGATATGTTCTGGACCCAATCAACTTCCGGGTATCCAAAATGGATGAATGGCCCGAGCTCGCTCGCCACGCCATAGAGGTGTTGTCCTGCCCAGCAGCCAGCGTCATATCTGAGCGGACCTTCAGCACAGCTGGAGGAGTCATTACAGACAAACGCATCCGGCTTTCCACAGATAATGTGGATCGTTTGACTTTCATCAAGATGAATCAGGCATGGATCTCTGATGATGTTGTGGCCCCAATTGCCTAGGTCACCGATTAGTTGCCGGACTACTTCACATTCCTCTTCCAAAAGAAATGGTCATCTTGAAAAAAAAAAATTAAAATGATAATTTCTTACTGCAATTTTTATTCTCAGTTCCCAAAAGTTCATTTTGCTGGTTTTGCGGTGAGGAGACTGTAAAAGACACCAAGGTTTCATGAAAAAAAACGTATTCCATTTACTCACTTCATCTTTAGAATTTTTCGCATTGTCAGTGGTTTTGGGGTCATGTTGCTGTGAGATACAGCTATAATCATGATCCTTTGGAACAGAAATTTGGCTACTAAGTGGCATTTCTCCATCACAATTTTTAACAGTGGCTGTGAAATGCAGCAATACTACAGGTCCTATTCTAAAAAAATGTGGTTTCTAACATACATTTGTTCTTCACATTTGTCAAGAGTGGCTCAAGGGTGATGTTTTGAAATTTATGGGGCATGGTGCTGTCAAAAACAGAAATAGGTAGAACACTGTTAATGGACACAATATTGCAAAATGACTTGTTTTTTGCAAGATCTTTACATAAGTTTGCAATCCCTATAGTGAGACAACCCATTTAATACAATTAAAAAAAGAGAAACAAAGACGTGGTGGGATCCCATCCTATTTTAAAAATGTGTTTTCTAGAATTAAACTACTAAAAAACTTGCATGTACAAATAGCTGATACAAATATTCCTCTGAATTGTACAAGGGAGGTCCAGGAAGACTTGAACAGATGTAGGTTTTTTCAGAGGACATGGTGTATGAGGCACATTCTCCACCCCAAGAACAAGACAATTTCCTTCAACACGTTGAGTAAAACGAGAAAAAGAATGCCAAGAAAAAGGGCACCTGGGTGAAACAGGAGAGTCAACCACCAGCATCTCCAAGTGAAGCTCAATTGGTCCGCACTCATACGGAGGGGAAGCGCTCTCGGGAGAGGCAGAAATTTCTCTAGCGCTACCCAGGTCTTGACTGTGTACTGAGGAAGGCTGGAGGTCTTAGCTTACACTTCCGCTTCCGCACCCTGCTTCAGCACGACTGTTTTCGATGCTGCATCACAAGGCATTTTTTTGCGGTGTTTAATGGATGAAAGGACGCCAGCCCCTTTCCCCTCACCACACACCCACTGTAAAAGTCCAGCCCTGCCAGCTGAACCTGCATGATCCCCCGTTACAGCCCCACCCCCTTGGGTCAGTAATTTCCTCCAACCCACTTGACAGTAGAATGAAAGGGTTTTCAGACAGGGCCCCGTTGACCTTTCTGGGGACATTGTTTCGTTTGCTTCACATTCTAATATCACGGTTTAAACAATATCACCAGTAGAGTGGCAAGTAGCTCTAGCAGCCGCAGTAATGGAAAACGAGTTGTTTTTAATATAGTTTATTTCTTATTGAGAAATTTTCTGCTGATGGTCCATAAGGGCATCTGTGCAGGTTTTTGGGTCATGCTGCAATCCAGTACAGGTATGGTCAATGTCCAGTTCAACTAAAATGGTGGTTCAAAGACTCCTTTTTCCAACACTTTTTAATCTGTGGGTCTGACAGGTTTATTGGTCATACTGCGGTCCAGGGAAGATATAGTCAATGTCCAGTTCAACTAAAATGGTGGCTCAAAGACTGCTTTTTCTGGCACTTTTTAAATCTGAGGGTCATGAAGGTTTGGGGCTTATGCTGTGGCCCAGGACAGGTATAGTCAATGTCCAGTTCAACTAAAATGGTGGTTCAAAGACTCCTTTTTCCTGCACTTTTTAAATCTGGGGGTCATGCAGGTTTGGGGCTCATGCTGTGGCCCAGGACAGGTATAGTCAATGTCCAGTTCAACATAATGGTGGTTGAAAGACTCCTTTTTCCGGCACTTTTTAAATCTTGGGGTAATGCAGTTTTGGGGCTCATGCTGTGGCCCAGGACAGGTATAGTCAATGTCCAGTTCAACTAAAATGATGGTTCAAAGACTCCTTTTTCCAACACTTTTTAATCTGTGGGTCAGACAGGTTTAATGGTCATACTGCGGTCCAGGACAGATATAGTCAATGTCTAGTTCAACTAAAATGGTGGCTCAAAGACTCCTTTTTCTGGCACTTTTTAAATCTGGGGGTCATGAAGGTTTGGGGCTCATGCTGTGGCCCAGGCCAGGGATAGTCAATGTCCAGTTCAACTAAAATGGTGGTTCAGAGACTCCTTTTTCCGGCACTTTTTAAATCTGGGGGTCATGCAGGTTTGGGGCTCATGCTGTGGCCCAGGACAGGTATACTCAATGTCCAGTTCAACTAAAATGGTGGTTTAAAAACTCCTTTTTCCGGCACTTTTTAAATCTGGGGGTCATGCAGGTTTGGGGCTCATGCTGTGGCCCAGGACACTTTTTAATTTGGGGGTCATGCAGGTTTAAGGGTCATGCTGTGGTACAAGACCGGGATAGTGAATGGTCTGTGACTTTTTTTCTTTGACTTTTATAACCTAATTTTCTTGCATAAGATTTAGCACTTATCAATTTTACTGTTTTGGATGTTAATTTCAGCTTCTCCAGCCCTGTTTGGGTGTAAGAATAAAGCTGTTGTTCCTCTCCCATAGACTTTAATGGTCATTGGCGATAATCTATTATCGACTATCAGATATCGGCATGATAATTGCCGATATCGACTATCAATCCGATGACGATAGTTGACGCAATCGCTCGTCATTAGTCATGAATATTGATTGCTGGCTATTGTATAGACCTCTGGGAATATTACAAATTTCTGATTGGTCAACATCTCGCCTCTCAAATTTCACTCCTCAACCTTGAAATTGCAACCTCAAGAAGGACCAGCTGTAAGATTCTGCACGTTCCGGAAGGAGCAGATGCTGCTGGGATCTGCCAGCGAGAAAATTTTCATGCCCCTAGCTCCAATCTGGGGCATGTGGAAGGAGACGGTTTTTAATCCAGATCAGATTAAAAGCAAAGTTTTTGAGCCACATGAAACTCCAAAAATTGTTGGTGGTGCGGAATGATTGGGCAGTGCCTCCTGGTCATCGATATCCCAGTTATCAATAGCTTAATCTCATTACTATTTTGCCATAGGCAAACTTAAACTCATCTCACCTCAATAGTAACTCTAATACTTAACTTTATTATTTTATAAAAGTAAAAAATATCTTTAAATCTATATTACATTAAAATTCCCACCTATTGCTCAACTCTATAAATAGTTATTTGATATATAATTGAAAGCCTTACTCAGCCTAAGTTGATACAAAAAAAAAGAATTTTTTTTTTTCATTTTTACACAAATATTACCATTCGTTTTAACTCTAGCATCTCTGGCTTAACTCTTCTATTGTATTCTAACTTTCCTAACACCATAAATCTGACATACTACAGACACAACGAAAGGTGACCAGGATTCCTATATAGAGTGATTTTCCTATCTCAAAATGAAATCTAACTCAGGCTTTTTAGTTCCTAGAGTATGGGCAAAGAGTCAACAAAAATATACATTGGCAAATCCTCTTCACCAGATTGCCTAGAGCGGAGCCCGGTGCCAAAAAATTGAAAAAATTGGCCTAACCTCCCTGACATGTTTCGCCAAAACACGGTGTCATCAGGGGAAAGAGGTTCGGACAGTTGTGACTGCTCAAGTGTTCCTTTTAACCATGCAGACGGGCCCACTCCTTATTCTAATTGACCAATAGGAGTGCCTATGAGTCAAGCCCCATTGCTACCTCACCTTTGTATCCTCCAATGAAATCCCATCTTACTATCCACCAATCAGAAGTCTAAACACTTAGACACACGATCCATAACCATTAAAGAGGTATTCTCGTTTCATCATTTGGCAGCCGTTTGGTTGCTAAGCAGAGCTTGTAAAATTGAGGGGCGTGTTTCTCCTCCCAGCTGGGTGTATCTTCTCTCTCTGCAGACACGCCCCAAAGTGGTGCACTTGAGAATTCATCCTGTGTGAGCTGGGGGAAGGGAACGGTTCTCTGCTTGCTGTCAGTGACAAACCCTGTACACATATGTCGCGCCTACCTCTGCTTGCTGTCAGTGACAAACCCCGCACGCATACGTCGAACCTACCTCTGCTTGCTGTCAGTGACAAACCCCGCACGCATACGTCGTACCTACCTCTGCTTGCTGTCAGTGACAAACCCCGCACGCATACGTCGCACCTACCTCTGCTTGCTGTCACTGACAACCCTCGCACGCATACAACGCCCCTAGGTCTGCTTGCTGACAGTCACAAACCCTGCACACATACATTTCACCTACCTCTGCTTGCTGTCACTGACGAATCTCTCTTTCTCTGTATCTCTCTCGCTCTCGTCCGTGCACATGCCCCCCTGCACGTTCCCGTCCGCTACCTGTTTCCTCTCACTTCGTTCCCAAGCACTAAACAAACAGCCCATTCTCCTAAACCATAGCACTTTGCTTATGGTAGCCAAGGACATAAATGCTTAGATTTTTTGTCCCCTCCTTTTGAACTATGATCTTCTTAGCGAGAAAACTCCTTTAACTAAACAATATCTATACTTCAATCTATTTATATGTTCTGCTACCTCTATATGGGCAATTAGTTTTACTACCCTATGGTGCTTATTTCTGTTCCTTTATTTCTCAATGCGCTTCCGATTGTCACCATTCCGTAGACGCATTCATTTTCCGCCGCTTGCGCATAAGCGTATAAGCAGTGTGCTTAACAGTGCCTGTGCACTCGTAAACCAATCAGCTCTTCAGCCCTTACTTCACTGCTGGGCGCATCATAGATATCCACACTATACCATCAACGCTCTTGGGCGCATTTATTTTCCAGCATCTGCATCTAAATGTAGAATCACTGTATATAAGGACGCTTATGCAGGCACGGGTAGCCTCACATATTCTGCCCTTCCTGTACTGTTACAACATCATGAGATCATCAGAAGATGACCAGGTTAATTTTTATACCGAAACAGGTGAGGAGAAGCTGGAATTAGCATCCATAATGGTAAACTGGATACGTGGAACAACTTAGTGAAAACAATTTGGCTTTTCTGTGACAAGAGTCACAGAAAAAAATTCACAGGCTTAAATAATTAATTCCTTTCAATGGCTAACTGAAAAAAGATGAGGACAGCGTAGCCACAGCAGGTACTGCGGAACCAGCTGCTACGGGGTCCCTTTGATACATAAGAAGACACCGGTATTGGAAATGGCACATGGTAACTGGCAGGAGCCCCCTGTCACTTTTTTCACCAGGGCCCAAGAACATGTCATATATGTGGTGGCAGCAAGAACATCCAATGGGGAACATGGAGGTTTAGCTGGCAGGGCCCCGAGCGGCTGATACCTCCAGGGGTGCCAATAGCGCAGTACGCGCAGCACTCCTGTCATGGGCCCTCATCGAAAAGGGGCACACAAATATGTTAACAAAATAGGAAGTAGTAATGGATGGGTGCCCCATTTGATTTGTCTGTATGGGGCCTGAAACGGCTAATAGATGACTTACGGCAGACTGACTGATGACTGATGTTAATAGATGACTGATGGATAGTGTTGAGGGATTTTAAAAGACAAAGTGAATCGGCAGGTTTTTATGTGATCGGATTTTTTCGTTCACGCGATAATTTGGGTGAAATCTGTGCATATTCTATTAAAATCGCGCCATTTTCAGCGCTTTCTGTCATTTTGGCGGCCAGCAAATCAGCTTAGAGAATAGAGCAGGGTGAGTGTGTGTGCGACGTCATGACTGGGATGTGAAAGGGTTGCGATTGGCTGTAAAAATCACATGACCTCGTTTTACATAGAACAGCCCCTTTTTTGTTCTGCCTCAGTGTGTGCCCGTGTATCATAGGAGTAGGACGTGTGCTCGGTCTCTGTCCAAACAGCTCAGCGAAATTGTTCTACTTGTTCACACAGACAACTATGCTTTTAGCTGTGAACATTAGAACAGGTAGATTAGAGATTTGCAGATTTTAGTTACTTAACTTGAGAATTTTAAAGGAGCATCTAGAGCTGTATAGTCACCCGGGGGATGGGGGGGGGGTGCTGCGGGCGAACACAGAAAAGCTCTTTAAAGGAGAGTGGATATTGTGCAGTCCAGACTTTGTTTAGACATTGCATTGCAATGGCTTTTTATTAACAGTTTTCTGGTGAAATATTACTTGTATGTTGGGCAGCCTGACTTATATTAGGATACAATCTTTTCTAGTAACTGCAGGTGTATTTGATAGGGAAAAAGCAAAAACTCCACCCTTTTAATTAAAACCGTATACATTAAACGTTTTTTTCTTAGATAGGTGTTTTTTCACTTTGGCGCAGTCCAGCTTTGTTGATAGAGGCACCTTGCACTTAAATTTAATACAGCAATTTTGTAGTCACCGCCCTTGTATTTTGATAGGTGCAAAAACTCCATTTTATTATCCGTATACTTTCAGATAGGTTTTTTTTTCACTTTGGCGCAGTCCAACTTTTTGATAGAGGCCCCTTCACAAATTTAAAATCAGAAATTTTTTGTAGTCACCACAGGTTGATGTGAAAAAAACACCTTTTTAACCGAATTTTTTTTAAATCTGTTTGCACTGGTGCGGCCCTATTTTTTCAAATTGCCCCGTTGTACCAAAAAATTTGATACAAAAATTTTTAGCAATGTTTCGTTTGTAAATTTGCGAAAAAAAAAACCAATTTTTTTTCATCCATCAAATTTTCTGAATTTTTTTTGGGGCTGGGTGAATTCCCCCAGTTTTGTTTATTAGCGAAAACTTGTATGTTATTTTGTTGAAAATTCATTTCCTAGTCCTACTGGGTATTTGAAACCCTTTTTGGGGGAAACTAAAGGGGGAAGAACACTGTTGTTTTGTCTTACGGTTCTTCCACCAGACCGCATTTAAAAGGAATTTCAAAAACATTTCATTTTCAATCCTATTTGGCTGGGGGAAATTGGGGGATTTGAGAAAAGCTTGATTTGCCGTCTTTAATAAGAGACTTTCCAAAACATTCCTACCTTTTCAAAATTTTTTTTTTGAACTGGGGCGAAAGAGGTGGTAAGCGAGCAAAGAGGGGGGTAGGACATGGAGGGGAGGTACGAAAAGGGGCTCCTTCCGTTTGGCGACAAAGCAAACCCCTGGTTTTCGGTTTTTAGGCCGTCAGGCCGTCATCGCTGGGTCAAGGGCCCCTTTAATCCAGTAACGAACAGTGTCGCCAATCTGTTCTTCAGTGGTTAAAGCAACCCCATCCAGCATCTTACCCCCTCGTCCTCCCATCACGGGCCCCAAAATTCATCATCAGCACCGTCCAACATAAGCGAAGGCACCCAAATGTCAATCGTGTACCCACCAGTGGTAATCCCTTTTTTCTGAAGACCTCTTTTTGATGACAAAATGCGGGTTTGGGGTCAGAAGGATTTCCCAAAACCCCAAAAGGCCAAAGGGATGTTTTTGTTGCTTGACGCCCACTTATGATGCCATCAGAGGAGGAGAAGAAAGGGTAATCGGCAAAAATCCCGGGCGGTGGGGCAACCCCTTGCGTCCCTCTTGTTTGTAGCCCGCAGTCCTGGATGCAGAATTAGGACGACCAAGTCCCCTGTGTTGATAATGGTGAGACATTGTGGATCCAACGTGGTCTTTTCAGCAAAATTTTTGCTTGCGAGGGCTTTCACTGGACGAGGAGGAAGAATGGGTAGTGTCAGTAGGGCCCGCCTAAAAAAGGGAGAGGGGTCCACAATTGGTGATAAGTTTCTCCCACCCCAGGCAGCGTCCCCCTGCTCCTGCAAACGCCGTAAAAAAGGGTCAGGACCTCTCAGCCGGGCCTTATTTGAGCAAGCCTTGTTTCACCCAGCGATTTTCATATGCCCCCCTTTGCCGTAAACCATAATTAGGGGGCAAGAATCTTGGTTTTTAACCCCCACCACATGCTAGTCACTGCAGCGAATGCATGATTTGAAAGGGAAAAAGGGGCAAACGGGCCCAAAAAAAGGCCACACCGATGCCGGGCTTCCAACCACTGTCCACCCTCTGTCTCCACCTCCTCCTCCGCCACCACCAAGTGCCCTCAGCTGCCCAGTCTCCGATCATGTGGGAAATCCCCTCAGCTTCAGCCTAAAACGTCGCCCGGGTACCACCAGCACCACCAGAGCCCCATCCTACCCCTTCCCCTTCCCGCCATTTTGAGACCCCCCGCCTACAGCGGCCAGTCTAGCAGCCACCTTCTGTTTCCGGGTTTTGGGAAGCAGAAGAAACACTTTAACCCAAACCATCCCAAAGCCTAAACCTGAATTGGGCATTGCCAGGTTTTTGGGCCTTGGGGAAATTTGCCTTTCCGTCTGGTGGACACAGAGGGGTTCCGCCTAGGGCCCTTGCCCGCCCCAATACCAATCCGAGCGGATTTCTTTGCCAGAAAAGCCGTCCCTGCCCTGGCCAGCCCGTGTCTTTAAAAAATTTTTCAGCGCTTTTTTGTCGCTCTGTGGGGGGAAAAGCCTTGACCCCCGCAAGGGGACTAAAAGCCTTTGGGGGGGGGCCGTTTATCTTGGAAGCTCACGGGTAAGCTAGGGGGGAGGGGTCTCTGGTGGTGACGGGGCTCTCAGGCGGCGCCGCTCTTAAAAAACCGCGGGGGAGGGCAGGATTTTTTCCCCCAAAGGTCCTTTGGGGCATCACGGGCCCAGAAAAAACCAGCCGGGGTTGAAATTAATCTTCTTCGAGACCGCCACAACAGGTCGGGCTGTGGACGGCTCTTCGCAACGAGACCGGCGCGGGTGAGTGAAAAAAACCTTGTGCCAGGAAAGGGGTGTGCGATAAGGGGACGATATCTGTGGCCGCCTTAAGATCGGTAGGCTGGAGCAATCCTTGCCCGGCACATGTCATGAACCTTTTCCAGAAATTTCTAAAAAGTACCCGGGGCTGGACTGGCCTGCTGAGGAAGGGCCCAGGTCTAAGGGCCGCACTTTTCCCCCGTTGCACCCTGTTTCGTCCCGCCCGCGCGTTTCAGCGTTTAGTCGCCCCCCGTCAACCGCTATTGTTGACGTGGCAAAACCCCTGGGAAATTCCACCTCCACATCCCAGCGTTGTGGGAGCAGCGCAAAGCCCTTTGCAGTACGAATGAATAGGCCCGACAAGCAGCGGGGCGGACCCGGGGTGTTGACCCCGGGGGAGGCGGTGAAAGAGCTCTGACCATCCTTCCCGTTTTTTAAGGCCACCCAAAATGGTCAGTGCGGACAATCCCTTTTCAGCAGGATTGTGGTGATCTTAGTTCTGGGAAAATCGTGGACACTTTGAAACATCAGCTCCCACCAGCGAGGAGGAGGAACGGGCACAGTCGGACACGGAAAACCTTTTCTCCTCGATCCCCAAGGCCCACGTTTTACAATTTCATCGGTCTTTTATTAGGCAGTGGTTCGGGGGCCCGGGTAGTGCAAAGGGGGGGCCATCAGCTTCAGGGTGCATCATCTGAGGCAGTAGGGCTGTTTGAAGCCTGCCAAGGGGGGAGGAGGGGAGGAAGGGTATTCCGGACACCGAGGTTGGCCGGAATTTGAGGGGGGAGGAAATGAGGAAGATCAGTTTGCTAGTGCCCCCCCCACCCAGAGGCTTGGGAAATCAAGGCTCCAAACTCTCAAGAGGTTTTGGGTGCTCCCCTTTCCCCCAACATATCCCACATTAAAGGGATCAAAATAACAACGTTATGGGTGGCCCCCTCCCGGATCCCGGTACAAAAAAAAACTCAGCACTTCCTTTCCCCCCACCCAAATAGAGAGTAAAATGCAGG
This sequence comes from Phyllomedusa bahiana, assembly GCA_025379985.1. Classification (NCBI taxonomy): domain Eukaryota; kingdom Metazoa; phylum Chordata; class Amphibia; order Anura; family Hylidae; genus Phyllomedusa; species Phyllomedusa bahiana. The sequence continues at coordinate 28,312 of JAODAL010016943.1, forward strand.
AAATGGAGACCTTGCTGATTGTCAAAATGGAGACATTGTTACGTCTTTACGTTCTTCAAAGCACGGTGGAACAACGTCAACGACGGGACGCATAGGTCCAAGTAGGGGGCGGGCAGCAGCAGGGAGTATGGCAAAAAGCCCCAATGGGTGACCTTGGGAATCTTTATTTTTCCACCTCACCAACGCATTAATGCAGGGGACACTCCAACACACAGAGACCAGTTTAAAACATGGTGCCCACTATTGCGTCTCAACCCGTGTTTTTTTATTTTCCGGACCAATCAACTTTGGGTATCCAAAATGGATGAAGGCCCGGCTCGCTCCCCCGCCAAAGGGTTGTCCTGCCCACAGCCAGGTCATATCTGAGCGGAAAACCCCAGCACAGCGGAGGGGTCATTTCAGACAAAAAGCATCCGGCTTTCCCAGATAATGTGGACGTTTGACTTTCATCAAAATGAATCAGGCAGGATTTTGATAGTTGGGCTTCCCAATTGCCGAGGGCCCGATTTAGTTGCCGGTTTTAAAATATACATTCCTCTTCAAACAGAAATTTTCCTCTTGAAAACTTTTTTTTTTAAAGATATTTCTTATGCAATTTTTTTTTCAGTTCCCAAAAGTTCATTTTTCCGGGGTTTTTTGTGAGGGGACTGTAAAAGACACCAAGGTTTCATGAAAATTATTCCATTTTTCACTTCATTTTTTTAGAATTTTTGCATTGTAATGATTTTTGGGGGCATGGTGCTGTGATATACAGCATAATCAGGGGCCTTTTGGGAAAAGAAAAAGTGGCTTCTAAAGGGGGTTTTCCCTCACAATTTTTTAACATGGCTGAGAATAATTTTTATAATTTTTGGGGGTCATGGTGTGTAAAAAAAATAATCATTTTTTCCCCCTTTTTTTGGGAAAAGAAAATTTTGGGTTGGCTTCTAGTGGCTTTCTCCTCACAATTTTTAAAAGTGGCTGAAAAAAGTCTTTTTATAATTTTTGGGTCTGCTTCTTTGAAATGCAGCAATACTCAGGTCCTATTCTAAAAAAAAGTGGTTTTTAACAGATATTTGTTCTTCACAATTGTCATAAGTGGCTCAAGGGTCATGTTTTGATTTTTTGGGGGCATTTTGCTGTGAAATGCAGGTATATTACAGGTCCTATTATAAAAAAAATGTGGTTTCTAACAGACATTTGTTCTTCACAATTGTCAAAAGTGGCTGAAGGGTGATGGTGCTGTCAGAAACAGGAATAGGTAGGACACTTTTAAATGGACACATATTGCAAAATGACTTTTTTTTGCAATATTTTTTTAACAGAGCTAGCAATCCCTGTAGTGAGACAACCCATTTAATACATTTAAAAAAAGGGGAAAACAAAGATGTGGTGGGTTTCCACCCTATTTTAAAAATGTGTTTTCTAGAATTAAACTACTAAAAAACTGGCATGCACAAAATAGCTGATACAAATATTTCCTCTGAATTGTACAAGGGAGGTACAGGAAGACTTGAACAGATGTAGGTTACCAGGACAGGTTCTATTTCAATGTCCAGTTCAAGTAAATGGTGGTTCAAAGACTCCTTTTCCTGGCACTTTTTAATCTGGGGGTCATGCAGGTTTGGGGCTATGTTTGTGGCCCAGGACAGGTCTTTTCAATGTCCAGTTCAACTAAAATGGTGGTTCAATGATCCTTTTCCCAGCACTTTTTAATCTGTGGGTCAGACAGGTTTAATGGTCATACTGCGGTACAGGACAGATATAGTTAATGCCCAGTTAAAACTAAATGGTGGTTCGACCTTTTTCCAGCATTTTTAATCTGGGTCATGAGGTTTGGGGCTCATGCTGCGTTCCGGGGACAGGGAAAATTCAATGCCCAATTCAAGTAAAATGATGGTTCAAATCATACTTTCCTTCTGGCACTTTTTAATTTGTGGGCATGCAGGTTTAAGGGTCATGCTGTGGTGCAAGACAGGGATAGTGAATGGTCTGTGACTTTTTCTCTGTGGCTTTTATAACCTAAGTGTGTTGCCTAAGATGTAGTACGTATCCATTTGACTGTTGTGGATGTTAGTTCCAGTTTCTCCAGCCCTGTTTGGGTGTAAGAATGAAGGTGTTGTTCCTCTCCCATAGACTTTAATGGTCATCGGCGATAATCTATTATCAACTATCGAATACCGTGTTGATAATTGACGATATCGACTATCGACCCGATGACGATAGTCAACGTAATCGCTTATCATTACTGATGGAATGTGTATTTCACATTGTCAAGGGCTATATTTTACTAGTCGGTGACATCGGCAACCAGGGCAATAAAATCGTCAGAGATCCACGCTTGATTCATTTTGATAAATGTCAAACGATCCATGTTCTCGGGGGAAAGACTTACACATTTGTCAGCTATCACCCCGCCAGCTGTGCTGAATGTGCGTTCCGAAATAACGCTGGCTGCTAAGCAGGATAAAACTTCTATGGCGTCCTGAGCAAGCTCAGGCCATTCATATTGTCTGGACACCCAGAAGACAATTTGGTCCAGACCAAGTCCAAAAACATCTAGGTTGAGCCGCAGGTAGTCATGGACCATGGTCTTAAGGCAGTCTTTGTGTGTCTGAATGCTGCCCTGCCTTACAGGCATTGGTGAGGTGGTAAAAAACAAAAGCCTCGGGATCGAGGGGAACTAACGGGATCTTTCTTCTCCTCTTCTTCCTCCTCCTCCTGAAATCTGTGCCAACCTCTTACCACTGATGGGTAATCAGTACCGGCCTCCTCATCCTTCACCACATCCGACGGCGAGTAAGGCTCTGTGTCTGCATCTGTGTCCATTTCCTCCTCGATCACTGCTGGGACCTGCTGCCGCAGAGTGTCTAACACTTGTTCCAGTAAAAATATGACCACAATGGTCATGCCGACAATGCCATCGTCCCGACTGACCATTTTGGTGGTCTCTTCAAAACTGTCAAGGATGATGCAGAGATCCTTTACCTGCCTCCACTCTCTATGGTTCAAAACCCCAAGGTCTGCACCACTGCTCATTAGGCCATGCGACACTTCATACTGCATAATCTCATTACGCTGCTGCCACAATTGCTGGTGCATGTGGAAGGTGGAATTCCAGCATGTTACCACGTTAACCATGAGACGGTTGACAAGGAGGCCCAGATCACACTGCAACGCTGCCAGTCGTGCTGAAGCAGGATGCGAATGCCGGAAGTGTGAGCTAAGACCTCGAGCTTTCCTCAGCAGACAGTCAAGACCCGGGTAGTGCTTCAGAAATTTCTGCACAACCAGGTTCAGGACATGTGCCAGGCAAAGGGTGTGCATAAGTCTACTGATCCTAAGGGCGGCAAGGAGATTACTACTATTGTCACACACCACATTGCCTGGCGACATGTTCTTAGCACCCAGCCACTGGTCGGCCTGAGTGCGCAGAGCCGTCCACAGCTTTTGACGCGTGTATTGATGGTCTCCAAGACAGATTGATTTCAGAATGGCCTGGTTTCTCTTGGCTCTTTATGCTACCCTTAGAGGTTGGGGATCTGGATTCTGCACCATCCCTGCAGTGTGGAAGAGTGTCCGCCGAGCCCGAGACTCATCACCAGAGGCACTGTCATCCACCCAACTCACCCAGTGAGCAGTCAGTGAGATGTAACACCCTTGACCGTGCTTACTAGTCCATGTGTCTGTAGTGAGATGGACTTTGGTGGACACTGAGCCAAGGCGCTGGAGATCTTTTCAGCAACGTGGCGGGCCAGGGCAGGGGCAGCTTTTCTGGCAAAAAATGCCTGCTCGGCATCTACTATTGGGCAGAACCCATCTGTGTCCATCAGGCGGAAAGGCAACATTTCCAAGGTCAACAGCCTGGCAATGCCGACATTCAGGCTTGTGGCTTTAGGATGGCTGGGGTGAAAGCGTTTCTTCTGCTCTCACACCTGGTACACAAAAGGCTGGCTGGTGGACTGGCTGTTGTACGGCGTGCAGGTCAGACTGTGGGAAATGGAAGGTGTAGACTGTGTTGCTGGTGGTGGGAATGGTCCGACAATATCTGGGACTGGGGATGGTACTTGTTCATGCTGCTCCGGCACATCAGCAGCAGAGGACTGCTTGGGCTTGGAAGTGGCGGAGGAACAGGAGGCAGAAGATGTCATGGTGGTTGGAAGCCCAGAACCTGTGTGGCCTTTTTTCTCTAAGTGACTCCTCCACAGCAATTCATGCTTTACATGCATGTGCCTGTTCATGTTGAAAGCAAACCTGGCATATGACGTCAGTCGGTGAATCTAAGGTTTGATCGAAAAAGGCCCAGGCAATACAGGTCCTGGACCTCTTTGACAGTGAAAACCTAGTAGCAGTGTTCCCACTGCCACCACTGACCATGGCTAGCGGATTAATGTCAGCGGACTTGTGCGACCGCACTCTCCCTTTCTTAGGCCAGACCCTCACTGACACTACCCTAACATCCTATCATCCTCCTCCACTGATGAGGCGCTCGACAGCTGCTGCTGCTGAAAAGACCACGTTGGATCTGCAATGTCATTATCATCATCATCATCACAGGTGACTTCCTCTTCCTCACAGTCTGCATCCTCAAGCTGTGTTAGAAGCCACAGGCACTGCAAGACATTGCTGATCGCTTGGTATTTCTGCCGATGAACCAGCTTCCTTCTCCTCCTCTGAGGGCATCAGCGATTGGGCGTCAGAGCAGACAAAATCATCCTCTTTGGCTTCTTGATCTTTTGAAATGCCTTCTGACCCCAACCGCATTGTGTCATCAAAGAGTTCTTCGAAATATGGATTATCTGGAACGGTCTGTTTATTGGGTGACATTTGGCCTTCAGGTTGGACTGATGATGATGATGATGACAACATTTGTGCCCTTGACTGTGAGGAAGAGGAGGTAAAACTGCTGGATGAAGGGTGTGTTAACCACTGTAGAACATATTGGCGCCGATCTTCAGTAACGAAACACACAGGGACCCGACCAAGCGATGACAGGCCTGATGGTTTCTGATGATGTGCTCGCTGGTGTGTTGTCTGGAGCACTGGAAGGAGCGCCTTGTTTTGTCCCTCTAGCTCCACGTCCTACGCCTCTCCGTGCTTGCTTACCACCTCTAGTTCGCTCCATGTTCAAAAATATAAATATTAAAAAGGTCCAAAGACAGCAAATCAAGTGGTCTTAAATGCCTATACTTTGCAACGGGCAAATGAGATTATAAACAGAATTTTTTTCTATATGAATATCTATTCAAAACTCCCTAACTATTGATGTGTATGATTCCCAAAGCTAACTGTCCTCCCACCCCCTAAGTAATCTAACTAGCAGCTTTTCCTGTGTAAAATTGCTAGAAAATAGTATTTCTGCCTGCTTGCAAACAAGCACACAGAGGCAGCAGTGTGTTCACTACAGAGAGTAAGGTGGAAATGGTGTTCAACAGGAAATACAGTGACATACACATAAGATGGTCATGTGATTTTAGCAGCCAATGAGATCCCCACACCCCCACTGGTGACGTTTCGACCCCCTCTGTGCTCTGCACTAATTGGCTGGCCACCAAAACTGAAGGAAGCAGCTTAAAGTGAAAGTTAAAAAATGTAAAAATTGACTCGATTTTAACTTTTCTCAATTAAATCGCTCAACACTAGTTACAATATTAGCACATTTCTTAAGATATCCTTCTATTATTAAATCGGGAAATGTCTGGCTTAAATAAATGCAGAGTATGAAAAACCCTCATTTAGGCCTGTAGGACCAGTTAATGGATTCTGTCCCTCTCACTTTGTGCTTAACAGTCGAGAAGATCGTGATGCGCCAATGCCGAAATGTCAGCACTGCAATTCCGCGTCGTATTTGCGTTCTAATATGAGCGAGATGCGCGCTGACATTACGGTAATCCATAATTCTCATAGTTCTCTATGAGAACTATGGATTACGCCTCCTCTCCCCGGGCGTACAATGCGATCGTATTGTACCCCTGGGGATATAAGTGACATGTCTATGGAGCCGTCTAGGGGAGAGATTATGGAGAGCCATTATACAAGTCACTGGTTAGACCACACATGGAATATTGTGTACAGTTTTGGGCACCAGTGCACAGGAAAGACATTGTAGAGCTTGAACAGGTACAAAGGCGGGCAACAAAAATAATAAAAGGACTGGGTGGACTACAGTACCCAGAAAGATTGGCAAGGTTAGGGTTATTTAGTTTAGATAAAAGAAGGCTTCGGGGGGACATAATAAATATGTTTAAATACATCAAAGGTCAATATAGAGATCTCTCCCAAGATTTATTTATACATAGGGCTGTATCTAGAACAAGGGGGCATCCTTTACGTCTTGAGGAACAAAAGTTTCTACATAAACATAGAAAGGGATCTTTACTGTAAGAGCAGTGAGACTATGGAATTCTCTGCCAGAGGGACTTGTCATGGTGAATTCAATAACCGAGTTCAAAAAGGGTTTGGATGCATTTCTGGAGCGTAATAATATAACAAGTTATAGTGACTAGGATTCAGGAGAGGGGTCATTGATCCAGGGATTTTTCTGATTGCCAGATTGGAGTCAGGAAGGAATTTTTCCTAAAATGAGGACAATTGGCTTCTACCTCATTGGGGGTTTTTGCCTTCCTCTGGATCAACACCTTAGCACAACAGGCTGAACTAGATGGACGACTTGTCTTTTTTTAGCCTTACAAACTATGAAACTATGAAACTATTAAACTATGAAGGTTACTAACTTGAACTGGATTTGCTGGGCAATGGGTAGCCAGTTAAGGGATTGGCAGAGGGGAGAGGCAGATGAGTAGCGAGGAGGGAGGTGGATAAGACGGGCAGCAGAGTTAAGGATGGTTTTGAGGGGAGCGAGAGTGTTGGATGGGAGGCCACAGAGAAAGATGTTGCAGTAGTCTAGGAGGGAGATGACAAGGGCGTGGACAAGCATTTTTGTGCTATCAAAGTTAAGGAATGAGCGGATTCGGGAGATATTTTTCAGGTGGAGGCGACAGGTAGATGCAAGGGTGTGGATGTGTGGTTTGAAGGACAGGTTGGAGTCAAAGGTTATCCCAAGGCAGCGAACTTGTGGAGCTGGTGAGAGAGTGAAGCCATTCACTGTGATAGAGAGATCAGGTGGAGGGATAGAGTGGGATGGTGGGAAGATGATAAATTCAGTTTTCTCCACGCTTAGATTTTAGTAAGTGAAATAAGACCTCAAATCCAACCGAGGGTGACAAACAGTGCCCACACAAACCATTGCACGACATCGAGTCACAAGCCATTAAAGGCTTTCAAAGGCTAATAAAAATGCCTTAAAAATTCTCTCTCTCATTATTCTGGCATTTGACAAATAAAATAATTTTGGTTCCTAATTGACCTAAAACGGGGAAGGTTTATTCTGATTTCATGTCAGATAGTGAGAAAAACATGCAGATGTGTCTTTTTATATAGTGTATGGGTTCAATCCCTGCTATTAGCAGCAGGTGTCAGCTGTAATTAATAGCTAGTACCCGACGCCTATGGAGCAGGGTCAGCAAGTGAGTCGCTCCAAAAAATCCTTATTGGCATTATGACGTGCATATACATCAAATGTCAGTAACGAGTTAAAGGGGTTGGCCAGAGGCAAAAAAAATTCTGTTCTAAATTATACCTTTTCAGTCACTTTTGTAATGCACTGTCATTAAATGTTCTGGAGGCTTCCTGCAGTTCTTAAAGAGAACCTGTCACATAGATTATGCCCCCCTTGCTGAAGGCAGAACAAGCCAGTGTCAGACATGCTGTTTCCAATGCTGTGTCCCTTATTCTGTAAAATGCTGGAGTTTTCGAGTATTTAATGCTCAAATCTGCAGTTTTCAGCCAGAAGAGTCATTCGAAGAGTCCTTCAAAGAGTCAGTTTTTTTCAAACCCAGCCAATTGGAAGCTAGCCGCGCCCACCAACTGACAAACCTATTACTTTAAATAGGTAGAAACAGGTGAATAACTGTCAGTGGGCGGGGCTAGCCTTTGGTGGGTGGGGCTATCACCTGCTCATGAATAAGATTTGAGGGGTAAATGCTCTGAAACTACTGCATCTTACAGAATAAGGGACACAGCGCTGGGAACAGCAGGTCTGACAGTAGCTTGTGCTGCCCTCAGCAAGGGGGGCATAATCTATGTGACAGGTTCCCTTTAATGTTAGAAAGCTCTCCCTGCGCCTACCGCAGGAGATCAGGTGATCCAAGGGGGGTTGAGTTTTTTTCAGTAAAGGCCAAACCCCCAAGTCATTCAAAATGAGGGAGGTTATGGACATGAACTGAAATTGAGGGTTGGAGGGTGGGATAGACAAAGGATTCAGGGGCTTGTAGTAGGAAACAGCTTTCAGATAGGAAATGTTGCTGCTCGGCTACAGAAAAGGAAGGCTACACACAGCACAGGAATGGCTCAAATTAGAAAACATCAGAGGGAGATGAATAAAGACTCCGGCAAAACTTTTGATTTTCTTTTTTGTTCACTGGAGAACCCCTTTAACTACAGCTGAGAACTGAAGTATGAGTGTATCCAAAATGTTGGTGCAGTAAGTGATAGAAAGTAAGCCAACTTAAAAATTGTGTAACGTTACACTAGACAGTTCTAACCTGCACCAGCTTTATCAATACTATGATAAATGTGGAGCATTGCAACTACCTCTCATTCTCTGCAGCAGGCTTGTCTCCATCACTTAACTTGGTTAAGTCACTAGCCTTACAGGTGAATTGGCGCAAGATGGATTTGCTGTTGGTTTTCCATGTGGATTTATGCACAAAAAAAACTACAATGGATTACAGTATCCTCTATGGTGATAGGATTTTACAAATGTCCTGCCCATGTGGTAAAAATATTGCATGTGGATTTTGTAATTGAAATTTTCAAATCCACAGCATATCAATTTCTGTTGTGGATTTTTTCCCATTGACTTGAAATGGGTAAATCTGCACCAAAATTTACACAATCTGTTGCATATTGTTACCTGTGGTGTTTACTATAGGAAATGTATGCAGCAAATCCATCCCATGTACTATCACCCTAATGGGTCAACTCTTTATGGACACCACTTAGGTGCTATGGTTGCTATTGATTCCAGCATCTAAGGGCTTAATTGTCCAGGATTGGCAGTCCATATATTCCCGAATGTAGTATAAGGAGCCCTGCTGCCATTAGGTAAGCCATCAGGTCATAAAAAGGCTATATTTAGTGAAATAAAACTCCTTAGTGATCACCATAAAAAGAGGAATTTGCAAACACTAAGGAGTTAAAAAAATTTTTTTATATTTTTGCACATAATACATTTTATTTTAAAAAGGAGATAAAAAACAAGAAATAGTAAACACATACAGTATTAAGTACTGACAACCATAAAAAATAAAGAGATTTTTTTTTTTTTTACATTTCTGTCAAAATATAAATGAGTAAAAATGAATTACTAACATATAGCACCATATAGCCTGTAAAATGTAAACGTATTCCAGGCGTATTCTGCCTAAGGTTTTCAGATGGCAGCCCGCCATGTTTATACATATTCCTCTTTGGCGCAACATGTTTATAATTTACAATTTTCCTTAAACTGGAGGGATCTTGGATTGCAAAATCACATTGTCTGCTCATCTCGTGTGTAACTGTTTTCATCTCTAGCTGTGATATCATCATTGTACAGAACAATATGTGTGGTACTCATCACAATGAATGGGAGAAGACAGCTGTGCACCTATAAAGATGTAGCTCAAGTGATTCTTTGTGTAATTTCCCTTGTCACACACCTCTGGGATGCATCAGGGCTTATGTAGAGCCTTCTAGTAAGTTTCATCTCTAGGCTAAACATATGTAATGTGATTTTTGAAAGCGTAAGAAACTTGAAATTGGAAAATGTATAATAGATAAATCCTGAAAACATGAAATTCTGAATCTGGGATGTCAATTTATTAGGGGATCTGAATCAGGTTGGGGTCTTTTCTGGGGTCTGAATTAATTTTAATGTCTGATCTAGGATCTGAATTAATTTCAATGTCTTCTCTGAAATCTGAATTAAAGGGGTTACATCGATACAAAGATTAGCTTTCGTGTTGTCCAACTATATTGCTGTGTTAATTTTTTTTGTTGTTGAAGTACTACAAGTGATTTTATCCCCTTCTGAGGGCTTTCTAGTTTCCCAAGTGACCAACCTGTGTACTCCTTCTCCCCTGCTGTTTGTTCTATCTGATAGCAGGGAGTGATGTCATCACAGGTTGCAGCAGCCCAGAACTGCGGACAGTGAGAGCTTGTTTGTTATCTGATCTTTCAGAAAAAAGTCAGTAATTATTACTGTGTTCTTTAACTCAGAGGCTTCTCCTGTCCCGACCGCATGAAATTTATCTAATTAGCAGTCTGAATACACAGAGCTCATATGCTAATTACAGACAGCTTGACCAGGAAGTGACAGAGAAAAGCAGCATTATTTCATTCATGCATCCTATGAAACTTTGAGATGAGACAACCCCTTTAAGTTTAAGATCTTTTCTGATTTAGGATCTGAATTAATTTTTATGTTTTGTCTGAGATCTGAATTAATTTTGATGTCTAGTCTGCAGTCTGAATCAATAGGTTCTGGTCTGGAGTCTGAATAAGGTTTGGGGCTTAGGCTACATATATACAGCACGGATTTTCAGAAAGTTTGGGGATTTGGAAACCGTCTGAAAACCGACAAGTAACCATCCCCATTAGTCTACAAAGAATGGATTTTCTGCCGGACGAATTTCTAACCACCGGTGTTCCGAAACACTAGGAATGTGCACAATCTTCTGCCTGGTTTTTGGGCGGAAGGTATGCTAGTCAATGGTTAAGGGGGATGGGCTAATCTGCAAACCACGGACAGAAGAGTCACAGAAAAGCAAAGAAGTGGACGTCCTTTGGCTCCATCACACACTGATGACTGCTTCATTGTAACCAATGCCCTGCGGAACCAGATGATGAATGCTACACAGCTCCAGGCACATTTAAGGAGGTGAGAGGCAACCAAGTGTCACATCAGACCATTCGTACCCATTTACATCGATGTGGTCTGCGTGCTAGATGACCTGACCAGATCAACAGATACAGGCATCATCGTTTTGCATGGGCCAGGGAGTATCTTCATTGGATGAGGGACCAGTGGTCCTGTGTGCTGTTCAGTGATGAAAATTGATTTACTCTGACCACAAATGATGACCGCCAACAATGGTGGAGATGTCAAGGAGAATGCTATGTATCGGTCATTGTTGTCATGAGACAAGCCTTTGGTGGTGGTGGTGTTATAGTGTGGGCAGGGGTGTTTACTTTATACAGAGCTACCCTAGACTTTGTGAATAGTGCAGTGACATCCTCTAATACTTATAAAATATCATTAATCCAATCATTTCGCCTCTGCATTAACCACATAAAGCTAATTTCATTTTCATGGATGCCAATGCTCCAACTCATCGAGGTCATATCTTTATGGAATGGCTGTTGGAGACTGTGGTAGAAGCTCGTATCTCTGTACCCCTGAACCTCAATGACCTGCGGGGTTCTTTCAAGAAGAGTTGGATGCCTTAGTAGTCAATAACTCAACTTATGAACAGCAGGAGACATCATTGTCAAGCTGTAATTGATGTTTAAGGCCGCATGACACGTGATTGAGACATTGACATTTTTGATGGTATAGACCAGGCATCCTCAAACTGCAGCCCCCCAGCTGTTGGGAAACTACAACTGCCATCATGCATTTATATCATCTATAACAGTGGGAATGATGGGAGTTGTAGTTTCCCAACAGCTGGAGGGCCACAGTTTGAGACCCCTGGTATAGACCCTCCACTGTTGTTGTCTTTTGTTTCATTAGATTGTTTAAGATGAGATTATCAGCATTTCATTCTTCAACTGGAACGGCTACAGGATAAAATATTCACCCTAAAGCCAAATATCCCTTTTTGTGAGTAGCTTCTATGCGTACACTATGGATATGTGGATAAAAAAATAAAAAAAACAGATTTGGTTTTACAATAAAACTTTGACAGCAATATACACCAATTTGAAATAAATGTATACTGTAGTTCTTTTACAAACAACACAATTTAAACAATAATTTGTTTAGTCTCAGGGACACTATCTTATCTATATGCTAATGCATTATAGATAAGACATACTCCCAGTAAACAATATGTAGGGGAGATTGTCTACATGACTACAGCTTAGCCTAAAGGGGCCAAATATAGTAAAGTACTCAGCCTTCCTCACTATATATTTTAGGCAGATTAAATCACTGCCTAAGAAAATATTCATACGATGAGCAGTCTGGGAGGTTATCTACAGTATCTGACTAATTACCATGGAATACAGAGGATAGGAGTAGAATGACAGCACATGGGGTTGAACACTCACTCACCAGTGAGTGTGTGTGATTACTAAGCAGGGAAGAGACTAATAATAGATGCCTGAGAGGAGAGGTTATATCTGAGCATGTGCAGCACCCTCTTTTTGTTTTTACTCATATACAATCATAATAACAGCAACCCCCCCCCCCCCCCTCATACATTGAAGGCGTGAGAGTGTTTTTTTTATCGGTATTTTTGTATTGCCTAATTCATATGTGATCTAATACTAGCAGCTACCCCTCTCATACACAGAAGGCGTGAGAGTAGTTTGCTTTATCGTTTTTTTTGCATTTGTGCAGTCTTTCCATGTATTACACTGTTGCTTTTTTTTGCATACTGGTGTGAATTGGTACTTATCTAGTGTGCAGAGTTTGTAATTCATCTGCCATTCATATGCAATCATAATACCAGCAGCTAACCCCCTCATACACAGAAAGCGTGAGAGTAGTTTACTTTATCTGTATTTTTGCATTTGTGCAGTCTCCCCATGTATTACACTGTGGCTTTTTTGCATACTGGTGTAAATTGGTACCTACATAGTGTGCAGGTTTTGTCATTCAACTGCTCTCCTAGTGGATGTGTGGGTGAGGGGTGAATCAATATTTGCACTTGTTTCACCTTTCCCAAGTAGCACAGGGGCCTGTGTTTGCCTCCTACTGTGTTCAGTTTATGGTCCAGCCTCTGAGCTGTAAGTGTGGCCTTGTCTCTTTGAGTAAATAATGTTCCATTTTTGGATTTTCATGTGCAGCTCTTGTCACTGGTGGCATCCTCTAGAGATGAGCTGTACACGATGGATCACTAAGGGAGCAGCTAAAAAAAATGGTACGGAATTTTTAATAATGATAAATGGTGAATATGTTTATTATTTAATTTGCAAGCTTCACACATCAATCTTTATTGGTAGGAAAATATCTTTAAGTCCTGGGCCGGATTTCTTAGTTGTAGGTGTCAGAACTCCATAGGATCTCAGAACTACGAAGGAAATAAATATTTGATCCCTTGCTAATTTTGTAAGTTTGCCCACTGACAAAGACATGAACAGTCTGTAATTTTAAGGTTAGGGTAATTCTATCATTGAGAGATAGAATATCCAAAATAAAATCCAGAAAATCACATTGTATAAATTATATAAATTTATTTGCATTGCTGACAGAAATAAGTATTTAATCCCCTATCACCTATTAAGAGTTCTGGCTCCTACAGACCAGTTAGATGCTCCTAATCAACTCGTTACCTGCATTAAAGATAGATGTCTTATATAGTCACCTTTATAAAGGTGCTTTCACACAGCGCAGTTTTTGTGCAGTTTTAACTGTGCTCCAGTTATCTGCCTTTATTACCAGCAAGCTTCTTTCAGTTGTCTAAATTGTTCAGAAAGGTGTTTGGAGTAAGTAATCAGTGACTGTGTTTGAAGTCTTGTGGATTACACACACATTAATTCATTACTCACTTTCCAAACAGTTTAGATAAGTGGAAAAAAAGCTTGATGGTAATAAAGGCAGTTTAATTGGAGCGCAGTTAAAACTGCACCAGAACTGCGCTGTGTGAAAGCAGCCTAATGGTGCGTTCACACGGCAGTGGACAAATACCGGTCGGTTTACCCGGCCGGTATTTGGCCGGTTTTGCGGCCATCCCCACGGCCGCGGGGGGGACGGCTTTTCTCCGCAATGAGCGGAGAACAGCCCTCCCCCTCCCATTGAGGTGTTCATATTCTGTCCGGAAACCGGACGGAAGAATGAACATGCTCAATTTTTTTTGAGCAGCCCGCGGGCGGAAAAAACACCGGGCGGAAAACCACAGGACGGCAGCTGGAGGTTACCAAGCACAATTGCTGCTCATTCGACGGTTTTTCAGACGGTCTGTAAACCGCAAACCGGCTGAAAATCCGGCCGAAAACCCGTGCCGTGGGGACATGCCCTGAGACTGCTGTCCACAGACAATCAGTCTCAATATTAAAATTAACCTACCCTTAAAATTATAGACTGTTCATGTCTTTGTCGTGGGCAAACTTACACAATCAGCAAGGGATCAAATATTTAGTTTCTTCCCTGCAGAACTCCCCTAGGAACTATAACTGGTAATTTATTATCTTTAGCCCCGTCCCTGTTGCTTAGGTAAGAGTTTCTGCTAAAAGCTTTTAAAAGAAAACATTTACCCTTTGTTGCACCCTGATTTCACACTGTCAGCATGGGCATTTCATTTTTTTATTACAGGGCAAAAAATTTACAGAAAGGGAAAATAAAAAAAGGCAATTTTAAATAAACCCCAAACCCCTCGAAAACATATTGTGCTGGGATACCACACCTAGAGCCGCTTACTGAGCCCAAGGTAGCTTTAGGACATTTTTGAGAAACGGCTTTAGTTTCATTTTTCCCGGATAGAGGTTTTCCCGTGCTTGGGGGCAACCCTATGGAGGGGTTTAAAGGGCATACTTTCCCCAAATCTCTTTACTTTGGGGAGGAGGTTTCCGCTTAAAAGGGGGGTCACCTCCCCCCCCCTCGGAAGAGTCAGCGAACCCCATTGCCCGGGACAGGGGGGTGGGGGTTTTAAATGGGTCCCCCGGGCGCCCCGGGGTAGAGCCCGGGGCGTGCTCCCGGTTTCCCCCTTGGGGCCTTCCTTTTTGGCGGGGGTGAGGCGGGGGGCCACCACCCCGAGGGGAAGCAAAGGCCCGCCCGCCTGGCGATTTTCCCCTGGGCTCCCTTTGCGTCCGTTTCAGCTGCTTGTTCCCGGGAGGGGGGCAGGAGGGATTGTTCCCCCCTGCCTTTTTCCCCCTGTATGGGCCCGCGTTTTGGGTCAGCGCTGGACATTTCAGATCCCGCGTTGCCAGGTTTTGTGACGCACAAACTGTACTCCTTCCCCCCCCTGTGGCGTGGACACCGGCCCAGGAGATTCCCGGGGCTGGACACGGGTTCAGGTTTAAAAGCTTTTAATTTTTTTTTTTTTTAGCTTAAAAGGGGGCCCACCCTTCTATAGGGGGGGACTAAACCCGGCTACATGGGGGCACAAACCCGGTTTTAAAAAGGGGGCCCACTACCTGGCTATAAAAGGGGCCCCTACCTGGTAAAGGTTTTCTAAATACCTGGCTAAAAGGGGGGGACCCAAATTAGAAAAAAGGGGGTATACCTGGTATAAGGGGCCAACCTGGGGTTAAAAAGGGGCTACTACCTGGCTTAAAAGGGGGCAAATACCTTTAAAAAGGTGGCTTTCTACCTTGGTATAAGGGGGGGCTACTTTGATAAAGGGGGCTACTTTCCTGGCATTAGGGGGCATTTCCCGAATAAAGGGGGGGTACCCAACCGGGGTATTGGGGGGGACTACCTTTTTTAAAAGGGGGGTTTCACCTGGGTATAAAGGGGGGACTACCTGGATAAAGGGGGGGGACACCTGGCTTTTAAGGGGCACTACCCCGGATAAAGGGGGGTTTTCTACCTGGCCATAAAAGGGCACTAAATTCCCAAAGGGGGGACTAACCTGGCTATAGGGGGCACTTTCCTTGGGAAAAGGGGGGCTACTTTCCCAAGCATAAGGGGGATACCTGGAAAAAGGGGCTACGACCTGGTTAGAAAGGGGGCATCTCTTGGGGTAGTGGGGGCAAAAAAACCGGCTTTCCCTTTTTTAAAACCCTTATTTCCCGTTAGGTGTAGTGGGTTTTTCAAAGGGGGGTGGTCACAAAAAAAAAGATGGGGGGGGGGCCATGCAAAATTTTTTGCCCTTCGAATCTCCCAAATTTCCAATTTCCCAAAAATTGGGAAGTAGGTTTAGGGGAAAGGTTTTGGAAAAAGTTTGAATTGATTTTTCTACTAAATCTTTTGTAAACGAGAAAAGAATTTTGCCCTGTGAATCTTTACCAACTGAGCATCGGTCACAATTTTACCTGCTGTCCGTTTGTGTTTTTAAGTTTTTTCTAAAATTTGAATTTTAAATTTCCCGAATTTAAAAGTTATTTTATAAGACAGCTGGTGACCCTCCCTTTTGGCATGCTTGTTTTGAGGGGTCCACCAGCAATTTTTTCAGTAAGTAAAAAATGATATGGAAATCAAATTTTTCCCCTGGGTTTTTTTCACAAAAAAAACGTAGAAAAAGAATCAGAAAGTTAAAGACATTTTTTTCAATTTAATTAGAAAAAAATTTTTTTTCTTTTACAAAAAAAGCGGGCGAAATCCCTCCTGCCCAAATTAAAGGCCTTTTAATAAGGGCCCTGTGAACACGGGGCCCTTTGGCCCACTATTACCACCCTACAGTGACCCCCATAGTTACAGTGTACACAAGGCAGATTATTAATTAATTACCGGGGGCAGTTACATTTAGTGGGGGTTTAACCCGGTGACATTTTTTCTGATGAGTTTGGGGTTTTTTTCTTTTCTTTTTTTTCATCCGGGGCCAAACCGCCATTGGATCTTTCTCCCAAAAAACCCCGCTCTTCCCCGCAGAATTTTTCCTCACAAAACTGTTAGAAATATTTTCACACGGATTTTTGCCCCACAAAATTAAAAACGTGTGCTGGGCAAATCGGGGGTAGGGGGGGGGGGGGGGGGGCCCGGGAAATTTTGGGCCCTCCTATTTGCATTTTTATTATCCACCGGGGGGGGGGTTTTACGTATACCCGTATAATTGACATGTCCACTTTCTCCCCGCTCACCATATTTTGGGGGGCGGGGAGAGGGGGAAAAGAAACCCTAGTTTTTCTATTTCCGGGAAATGTGGTTACCGTAAGGGCTGGAGGAATTTTAGGGCCCTAAAATTGGGGCACACAGCGCGAATTTCGGACTTTAAAACTTCCCAAAAAAAGCAGTTTAACATAGCCCCCCTTTGACTCCAAACAGTGAAAGGCCCCAAAAACTTAGGGGCCCTCCCTTTGTGGAACCAGTAGGTTTGGAACCCCATCCAAAATAGTCCAACCCACTCCCCCTTCCCCCCCCCCCTAAAAAAAAGGGGAGGGGTAAAGTAAAAACCCTTTTAGGTTTAAATTTAAACCCCAAAAATTTGTCAATAAGTTGGGAAAACTTTCCCTTAATTAAGTAATTAATCCCCCTTCAGGATAGGACCCACCAAAATAGGGAGCCCAAAGTGCCACAATAGGTAGTTTTAAAGGGAAAACCCAAAAAGAAGGGGGACTTTACCTCTTTTTTATGGGAAAGTTCCCGCCCCTTTTAATTTACTAATTTTTAGGGGTCTAAAAATACCACAAAAGGGAAAGTAAAAGGTTTTGGGAAATAGGGTCCCCCCTTTGCCCGGTAAAAAGGCTTTTCCCCCCTAAGTAGGTACATAAACACCCATAGGTAAATTTTAAAGGGCCCCCTAATAAGTAAAGGGAAAATTGGGGTTTTCCCAGTAAAATAGGAATATAGGGTTGCTTCTGGTAGGTAAGGGAATATGGGCCCCCCAGTGGGAAGTTGGTTTAAAAGGGAAATGGGATAACCAATAGGTTTTATGGGCCCCCAAAAAGTTAGTTAAAGGTATATTGGGGGGCCCCCCCCGTAGTTAGTTTATATTGAGAAAATCACCATTAGTTTTGGTTTGGGTATTATAGGCCCCGTTTGTTGGCAAGGTATATGAAAGGGGCCCCCGTTGTTTGGGGGGGTTATAAAAGGGGGCCCCAAGGGAAATTTTGTTTTGGGATTTTTAAAGGGCCCCCCCGAAATTAATTAGATTTTTTTTAAAAAGGGCCCCCAGAAATTAGTTAGGTAGGTAAAAAATAAGCCCCCCCGAAACAAAGGGAAAATAAAATTTGTGTTTTAAAAAATATTATATATATTTTATATATTTTATTTTATAAATATTTAAAAGGGGTTTGGGGGTTTGATCTTCAGATTTGGTTTTAGAGTTGGAATTAGGGTTAGGGGTTTTGGGGGGTAGTTTTTAAATTTTCAAAATTTTTGGGAAATTTTAGCTAGGGTTTGGTTTTGGGGTTGGGAATTTTCGTTTTTGGTTTTGGGGGGGAAATTAAAAAATTTTATTAAAAAATTTGATTTTGGGGTTGAAGTTAGGGTTTTAAAGGGGTTTTAAAATTTCATTGTTTTTTCCCAAAAGTGTATGGGGTTTGGAGGCTTTTGTGGGTGCTTTTCCCCATGCCGAACCACCCCCCCCCCCCAAAATTTAAAATTTGGGTTCAGGTTTTAGCATGTCCTTAATCCCCCAAAAAAAAAAATTTGGGCAATTTTTGGCCAAACGGTTCAACAAACTTTGGGCCAATTAGGGCAACATTACTTTTTTACATGGTTTTCCAAATGTTTTCCAACAATTTCAGGCCCGAAGGGGCCCGGGGCAAGGCATTTGGTGCCCCTTTTAAAAAAAAATTATTGCAAATGTTCATTCCCCCCCCCCCCAACCCCCCTTGGGGGGAATTCAAAATGTCTAAAACCCCGACCTGGCACTGGTGCCTGTGGCTATGCTATTCTAAGCTATGGGGCCAAAGGAAAAAAAACCCCCATTGTTTTTTTTGGAGGTTTCATTTTATGTGCAGTATGAATGATATGCTATCTTTATTCTGTGGATCAGTAAGATGAATTTTTTTTTTTTTTTTTCCTTTTTTTGCACCATTTTGTGAACTAATTTAAATTTCCCTTTTTTTTTCTATTAAAGACCTTATGGGTTTTTTTTTTTCTGACTGGAAAAAAAGGGGGAATTTTTTTGGTACCAAATTTTAGATAACCAAATTTTTTTTTTTTTTTCTTTTGTTTTGGGGAGGAAAATTTTTGGGGGTGGGGATTTTTTTTTTGCCCAAACGCTTTTGTGAAAAAAAAATTTAAAATTGATGTTTAAAAAATACTTAAAGTTTCAAATTTCAAACTCTCCTTTTAAAACCCCTAGCCCTTATCCACAGGCAGAATGTCATAGGAAGAGTAAGATGGCACGCTTGGGGTCTTCAGTAGACTTTTGGCTGCTTAGTGTACTAATTGGCACCCCGCTGTTGGGTGCCCTCTTCTGCATATCTGCCTGGATGCCGCTGTTGCTTTGACCATGGTATCTACATTGCTAAACAACAAGGATCAAAGTTATCTCCAGTCCTGGCTACTGAATGCAGGTACTGGCTGTAACCAATAACCTGCACTTGCTATGTATGGAGCAGGCTTAACTCATGAGCCCGCTCCATATGTCCTTGCACCCCCTTCCAGAAAGACATGAGGCCGAGCACTAGGCGGTCACCTATCTCTGCCTTTATCCCAGTCCTGAGGACCAGCAATGAATGGAGATGTGGGATAGCTTCTTTAAGAACCAGAAAAGCCTTAGGTAAACCTGTCAAGGCAAAGCTCTATTCCTTAACATAATATTATAAAAAAAAACTAATGCAAAATCAGTGCCAAGGCTGTTATCAGATCCAAGTGATGCTGCTCTATTATCTTGATGTCCACAGCAGATTGACGGTATATGTATGGTAACTGTATGCGGCACTGTCCATAGATTCTCTTTCATCACAGTCTCTGGTTTTTTCAAGATCTTTACTTCTGAAATGCCAACATTTGAATCTTTCAAAGCCCATTAGCACCAACAACATTCTGCGTGCCAGGCAGGTTATGGTGACATCCACTCAGCGCTCTTGTTGAGTAGATGAGAGCATTTGGAATTGCTTCATCTTGTCTCACAGACTCTTGCTTCTACATTACAGTGAAAAAATGAGATTGTCAATCTCCTCCTCGTATTCAGCTGCCGAAACTAGAGCAGCTATTGTGTGGTCAACAATCGCTGTGATTAAATGAAACCTTCCTGTATTTATAAAGATGCTGTTCTAGATTATGCACAGGGGCTCAAGTTTATAGGTTTTGTGAGTAATTATAGATATTGGACCTGAATTAAAGAACATTTGCCAATGGTGGACGCAGGGTGTGCAACCACAGTATTAGTGGTCTTGTGTACAGTGGGGAAAATAAGTACTTGACACAATGACGATTTTGCAAGTTTTCCCACCTAAAAAGAATGGAGAGGTCTGTAATTTTTATTGTAGGTACACTTCAAATGTGAGAGACAGAATCTAAAAAAAAATCCAGAAAATACATTGTATGATTTTTAAATAATTCATTTGCATTTTATTGTATGGAATAAGCATTTGATCACCTACCAACCAGCAAGAATTCTGGCTCTCACAACCTGTTTTTTCTTTAAGAAGCCCTCCTACTCTGCACTAATTACCTGTATTAACTCTACCTGTTTGAACTTGTTGTGTAAAAGACACCTGTCCACGCACTCAATCACACTCTAACATCTCCACCATGGCCAAGACCAAAGAACTGTCTAAGGACACCAGGGACAAAATTGTAGACTTAAGGCTGGAATGGGTTACAGGACAATAGGCAAGCAGCTTGGTGAGAAGGCAGCAACTGTTGGTGCAATTACTAGAAAACGGAAGAAACACAAGATGACTGTCAGTCTTCCTCAGTCTGGGGCTCCATGCAAGATCTCACCTAATGGATTAAGGATGATTCTGAGAAAGGAATCAGCCCAGAACTACACAGGAGGACCTGGTCAATGACCTGAATACAGCTGGGACCACAGTCTCAAAGATTACCACTAGTAACACACTACGCTTCATGAACTAAAATCCAGCAGGGCACACAAGGTCCCCTGCTCACGCCAGCACATGTCCATGCCTATTTTAAGTTGATCCAGAGGAAGCATGAAAGAAGTTCATGTGGTTAGATGATACAAAAATAGAACTTTTGGTATCAACTCCACTTGCCGTGATTGGAGGAAAAAGGATGAGTTCAACCCTAAGAACACCATTCCCACCATGAGGTATGGAGGTGGAAACATCATACTTTGGGGGTGCTGTTCTGCAAAGGGGACAGAACGACTGCACTGTATTGAAGTGAGGATGGATGGGGCGATATATCGTGATTTTGGCCAACAACCTCCTTCCCTCAGTAAGAGCATTGAAGAGGGGTCGTGGCAGCACCACAATAACCCGAAACACATAGCCAGAGCAACTAAGGAGTGGCTCATAAGAAGCAGTTCAAGCTCCTGGAGTGGCCTAGCAAGTCTCTAGACCTGAACCCAATTGAATATCTTTGCAGGGAGCTGAAACTCAATGTAGCACAGTAATAGCCCCTTAACCTAAAAGATCTGGAGAAGATGTGTATGGAGGTGTGGGCCAAAATCCCTGCTGCACTGTGTGCAACTTGGTCAAGTATACAGGAATGTCTGACCTCTGTAATGTAAAAACAAAGGTTTCTGTACCAAATATTAAATTTTTGTTTTTCTATTGAATAAATACTTATTTCATGCATAAAATGAAAATTCACATATTTAAAAATCACTACAATGTGATTTATGGATTTTTTTTTAGATTTCTGTCTCTCACCAGTTGAAATGTTACCTATAATAAAAAATATCAGACTTCTTCATTCTTTGTAGGTGGGGAAACTTGCCAAAATTTGAAGTGTATCAAAATACTTCTTTTACCCACTGTATATTATATTGTATATGCAATCATGATTATGCACTTTTAAGTGAGTACTCAGCCAATGGAGGCCACTGGGGACCCTGGGTAAGAAGAAGGGCACGTGCCCTTGCAGGCATACAATGGCATTTCCATAAATAAGCAGACGTTAGTTTGACGAGGTTGGATGGTCCTATACCATGTAGTTATTTTTCTACTGGTTACTAAAGTTGTAGAATATAAGACTCATATGCCAGCAGTGGCAGAAGCAGGTTGAGGCTAATGAACTTGACCTGAAGGGAAGAGTTCTCACTGACCATATAAAAAAGAAACAAAAAATAAAAGAGAGAAGAGTCTAAAGGAGGATGAGGTTTTTATAAGCCAGTGAAGCCAGATAGTATGGTCAAGTATTTCTAGGGTTAACCTAATTTAGCTAGGCCTTACCTCTAGACTGAGAAGATCACCTGGTAGTCGTGGGCTGGTTATTAATACTTGGCAGAGACAAAATGTTCAAAAAAGGGCACTGAGTTGTATATGAGAGTGTACTAAAGGTGAGGTCCCTCAGAGAGGACAGTTACTGTACCGGTACGATTTTTTAGTAGGGACAGCATTGTACTATTTTTCGGTTTATATCTCGTGTGTCCTATCTCTGTTGGAAAAACTCCCCATGAGGCCCTTCTAGACTAAATATCGAACTAATAGAACCTGACAGAGTAACAATGGTTCAGGTTGGCGGCCACTGGGACAATAGTGACCACAATATATAATTAAATTTTCTATTTATCACTGCAATAAGTGTATTTTGTCTGAGGGAGCCACAAAAATACATTGATTTCTCAGGAAATCTAATTTTATTTGCTTAGAGACTAGTGGAATGGGACAAGGTCTTGAAAATATTATAAGGAACAGATAATAAATGGGAGATCTTTAAGATACATTCATTATGCGCCCACTGCTGAGAGGTAATACCTTATGGAAATAAAATTATTACAAAAAACAGGGAAAAAAACAATGTGGATATCAACAGAGATGTATAGGAGGAAACTAAAAAACAAAATATAAGCGTTTAAGTTACTTAAAACAGGGGGGCACCCTGAGGAGGCCACTCAAAATAATTTTTTAACTATATAATTAGTAAAAAGATTAAAAATTGAAAATGTGGCCCCTTTGAAAAGTAGTGAGGGCAGGGATTGTTGGAGGCTATAGAGAAAGCAAAATTATTAAACAATTTTTATTTCCATTGTATTAATGGAGGGAAAATGAAACTACTTTGATGAGCATTGGAGTTTGAAGGTGGTAATCACCTTAAATGTATTCTGTCTAACCAGGAAGAAAGAAGTGCAAGACTCTGCCTTTAGAAGATTAAGGATAGACAAAATCACCACGGTCCTGATGGTATACACACCGTGTGCTGAGGGCATTCAAGTGTTGTATGGGGGGGGGGAAAATGTTTGCCAAGTGGGTAAGACAAACTGGATCAGTGATAGAAATAAAAGGGTCCGTGATTAAAGGTACATACTCAGATTGGATCATGATTACTAGTAGGTAAACACAGGGGTCTGTCATTGGGGCCTATCTCCTTAATACATTAATTAATGACTTTACACATGGATTGCCACAGTAGATTATCAATCTTTTGAAGATGATACTATGTTCTCTAAAGTAATCAACACAATTGAGGATACATGTTGTTATTACAAAGGGATCTGGATAGGTTGGATGCCCTGGGAACAGACGAGTGGCACGATGAGGTCTAACACAGATAAATGCAAGGTTGATGCACATTGGAAGGAAAATACATTACATGGTTTACTTGTTAACCCTTCGCGGAGCACAGTTTTGGACTTCCTGACAAGAGCCCCAACTCACTGTTTTAAAAATCTGACATGTGGTCACATTTATGTGAGAATAAACTTTTTGACACTTCTTACTCTATCAAGTGATTCAGAGATTGTTTTTATTGTGTCATATTGTGCTTTAAGATAGTAAGAAATTATGGTCCAAAATAATTTCGCCTAGTAGTCACACTCGTCTAAATTCTTCAATTAGATCCTCGTTTTTATTTGTGAAAAAAATATCAAAAATCGTAGAAAAATTTTACCCACTTTTCACAACTTTAAAAAATTACCTGCTGTAAGATAACTAGTTATTCCCCCTCATAAAATAGTTCTATTACTAGGAATCCTACCTATGTCTGCTGTAGGATGGCATATTGTTTTTAAATGGTTTTTTTTTTTTTGTACACATTTAGGGGCTTAGAGTTATAAGTCAGTAATTTTTTACACATTTTCAAGGAAAAATTTGCAAAACTTGATTTTATTAGGGACTCAGTCCAGTTATGACGTGGCTTTCGCAGGGGCCTGTATTGTTTAGATACCCCGATAAATGACCCCATTGAAGAAAATACAACCCCTTTAAAGTATTTAAAAAGCCATTTAAGAAGTTTATCTGACCACCTTTAGATATTTCACAGAAATTAACGCAACTAAGTGTGTGTGAAAATTTCAAAATTTCACTTTTTTTGCAGAATTTTCAATTTTTATCCATTATTCACAAGAATACGGTAAATGTGATCAGGGAAAATGCAACCTTAATATTGATTCCCCAGATTAATGACATTTTCTGAGATATACATTTGTGGCCCTAGTGCGGCTTTTTGGCTCAACACGCACACCGAATTGGTGGTGCACCTACTGGAATCTGGGGCCTCACAATTTTCATTACCATTTTATTTAGAAGCCATTTCAGGTTTGCGGACACCCTAAGGTTCCAAAACGTAATAAATACCCCTAAAAAGACCCCATACTGGTAACTACACCCCTTACCGGAATATATCCAGGATGTGTAGTGAGTATATCCCGACCCCACCCCCCCCCCCAGCACCCCCCCCCCCAACCCCCCCCCACACCCCCCCCCCCCCACCCACCCCCCCCCCCCCCCCCCCCCCCCTCCCCCCCCCCCACAGGTTGTGTTTCACAAATATTTTTTAGCGTTCGGCTCTGTAAATTAAAAAATTATTTTTTTTTTTCCTATAATCTGCAAATTTAGCTGAAAAAAGTTTTAATTTTTACAGGAATCTTGGAAATAAAGCCCCAAAATTTGTGTATTACGCAATTTTTTCCAAAGTTCCAGGCAATAACCCTACCATGTAGCGGTCTGTAAATAACTACTGTTTGGGCGCATGGCAGGGGGTACAAGGGACACCAAAGGGAGCGCTATTTGGCTTTTGAGAGCACAGATATTGGTGGGGCAATATCGCATTGCAAAGCCCCACAAAGTACCTAGTTAGAACAGGTGAAAA
This sequence comes from Phyllomedusa bahiana, assembly GCA_025379985.1. NCBI lineage: Eukaryota > Metazoa > Chordata > Amphibia > Anura > Hylidae > Phyllomedusa > Phyllomedusa bahiana. The sequence continues at coordinate 53,333 of JAODAL010016943.1, forward strand.
CCTTCCAGAAGTTTGCCCACATTTTTGGTTTCAACACCCTTCAGGGATCTCATCTAAAGGGTTGTTTTTTGCATTTTGGGCGCAAGGTGTTTCGTTAGTTTTTTTTTTAGCATTGGCCATGGGAAATGGGGAGGCTGCGGAACGCAGTTTCCGCCCATTGTTTTTGGGCTTCATTTTTACAGTATTTCGGCCCCCATACGGGATAAATACGGGATAAACTTTACTATGGGGGGTCGGTACAATTACAATGATATAAATTTTATATAGATTTTTATGTTTTTTTTCTTTTACACAATAGAAGTGAGTTTATAAAAAGCTTGCGTTTTTATGTATGTTCTATTCTGACAGCCATAGCTTTTCTTAATTTTTTTGTATACGGAGTGCTTGTCGGGCCTTGTTTGTACGAGATGGAGTTGATGTTTTTATTTAGTACCATCACGGGGTGCATTGTGATGCTTTGATCAATTTTTTATTAAGGTTTTTGTGAGGCATTTTTGTACAGAAAATACAGCAATTTCATGGTAGTGTTTTTTATTTCTTATTTTTTACAGACGTGTACACTGCTGCAGTATAAAATGACATCGATAGTTTTTCTCAGCAGGTTGATAAGATTACAAGCATCGATACCATCATTTGTATATTTTTTTAATGGTTTACTGCTTTTACCACAATAAAAACACTTATTTGAAAAAGGACAAAACACGGGTTTTTTTGCATCGCCGCAACCGCAGTCTGGGACCATAACTTATTTTATTTCTTCGGTTTATGGAGCCCAAGCTGTATGTAGGGACTTTTTTTTTGCGAGATGACGTTGTCGTTTTTATTGGTTAACATTTTTTGGGGGACAAAGACTTTATTGATCGCTTTTAAATCCGTTTTTTGGAAAAAAAAAAATACAAAAATGGCATGGTGAAGAAAATAACTGCCAATCCTAGCAGTGTTTTTTTTTTATTTTTTATTTTTAATAGCGTTCACTGTGCAGTATCCGTGACACACGTTAGTTTTTATATGTGAGTTGAGACGGATTACCTGGTGGTTGATAACCATTTACGTAGTTTTTTTTATTTGAATTGAAAGACAATTTTTTTGAAAAAAAAAAAAAAGCTTTGTTTTTATTGTGTAAAAACAAATATTTATGCATCGATATGTTTCTAACTTGCCAGAACTTTTTATTTTTCCCGTATAATGAGCTGTGTAGGGACTTTTTTTTTGACGGGGAACAAGGAATGACATTTTAATTGGCGTTTTGATTGTTCGATATGAGTTTTTGATGACTTTTTACTCACATTTTTTGTGCTGCGGGCAAATGAACAAAAAAATCGCAATTGTAGTGACTGTTTTTTTTTTTCTGGGGCTTTTTTTTTTTACGGCCGTATCACCGTATGGGTTAATTACATGACAGATTCACAGGGTGGGTTGTTACGCACGGCCGGTCGATAACAACATATAGTACTTATATTTATTTTTGATCTTTTTTGGGGGCCGATTGGCGTTTTTTAAGGGAGGGGAACCAAGGTAAAGGGCGGTGTAACGTGTTTTTTTTTATTTATTTTTTGTTTGTGTTTTAACTTTTTTACACTTTTTTTTTACTTTTTCACATTTTTTACACTTTCCCCAGGGGGGGGAATTGACATGAAACGATCGTCAGTAGATCGTTTCATGCAATGCGTGGATCAGCACACCAGCTCATAGCTGTATGCTAGTCTCCATGGGCAAACCTGTCTGTCACGCTGACCACATGCATTGTGGGGGGGCATAGTGACGTCACCAGACCAACCACGGATGCCTGTCAATTCAGCATCCGGGCTGTCTTTGGTAGGAGAATCAGTAGCGGGCTGAGCCTCCATTACCTGCGCCGGATCTCTCGGGCAAGCGGGAGCTCACTCCTGCTGTCCGCTAGCAATGCGATGTCTGCTGTACCACGATGTCGCGACATAGAACGTGACGTTAATCCCCCGCGGCCGAAGCTCACTCCGGCTGTGGGGGATGCGGCATGATACCTGCGGTAACAATACCTTGGTCCCATGCCGCGATCTTGCGCGACTCACGCTTGGGAACCGCGCGTAAGTCAAGATAGCACATGATGTACTCATTCACCAGGCAATTTGCGGGAACCCCTACCCGACATTGCCGTATGAGTACGGCAAATGGCGGTAAGGGGTTAAAGAGAAAAAAACTTTGGGAAAAAGGGACATGGAGAAGGACTTAGGAATCCTAGTGGACAGTAAAATTAATTGTAGCAGCTAATGTCAGACGGCACCTGCCAAGGCAAACAGGATCATGGGTTGTATTAAAAGGGGACATTGATGACACATGATCGGGGAACATCGTTCTACCATTATACAAGTCACTGGTCAGATCACACATGGAATATTGTGTACAGTTTTGGGCACCAGTGCACAGGAAAGACAATACTGAGTTTGAACAGGTTCAAAGGCTGCAATGAAAGCAATAAAAGGACTGGGTGGACTGCAATACCCAGAAAGATTAACAAGGTTAGGGTTATTTAGTTTTAAGAAAAGATGGATTTGGGGTGAAATAATAAATATGTATAAATATATCAAAGGTCAATATAGAGATCTCGCTAAAAGATTGTCATTGATAACCCAGGACTGTATCTAGAAACAAAAGGGCCGGGTGTCACCATTATACATCTCAGAGGAAAGAAGGAAACATTAACAAAGGGATTCTTTACGTAAGAGCAGTCGAGACTGTGGACTCATATGACCAGCAAGAACTTGTATCGTGACTTTTTTAACACCTTTTAATTTCAGTCTGGGCTTACTGTTTACAGTTAGAGAAAAAAAATGTCGAGTTTCATTTAATATAATTGTATTTTAAATGTTGAAAAACCATAGGGTTTACATCCACCTTTATAAACAAGCCACATCTGCATGTTTATTTCTCACTTTCTGAACATTAAATCTGAATAAACCTTCCCCGTTTTATGTTTGCCAAATGCCAGTATAATGACGACGACCGAGAGAAATTTGTTACGCATTTTATTACTTTCTGCAAAGTCAAAAGTTTACATACACTAGGATTACTATTTGGGAAAACTATTTGGGACAGCCCATACGATTATATTCCAATATCAGCAGCACACTATCAACTAAAAGAATTATCAAAAGGCACATAGGAATTTTTTTTAAAAAAAAAAGCATTTTGACTAATTAGGATCACATGAAATATTTTTGAGGTTCTAATAGTTCACATTTTTGATCAAAACTGCTTTAAGCCCCACATCCGAAACTTCAACGGGACCTCGAGATGCAGGTGGCGTCACAACATGATGTTTTCGGTCTCTTAGGCATGTTCAGACACTCCATATTCAGGCGAGTCGAAGGCACAAGCTACCAGGTAACTGCATTAGATTTAAAACCTGTGAAAGGTGCATGGGTGAGAGTGCGGTAAAAACCAAAGGTAGGCAAGCCAACTCCTCCATACACAAGCTAGAAAAATAATCCAAACAATATTTTTTTGAAAAATACTTAGCATAGGTTGCACACTGGTGTCCGGCCAGCAATATACATTCACATTCGATTATCAGTAGTAAACTATCAACTAAAAGAAACTATCAAAGGCACATAGGATATTTTTTTTTAAAAAAAAGCCTCTTCTACTACTTAGGATAAATATGTTGATGGTTAAGTCTTTGGGAAGTTCCTGAAATTGATTGATTTATTGGCTACATATAATAGAGTAAACACCTGTGGATTTATTTTAAAGCACACCAGAAAAACACACTGCGTCTGTGTGTAACAGATTCATTGGAAAGTCTGATAGAGAATTCTTGACTTACCCTTACAAAAGTTCTGGTTCGACTTGAGTGAATTTCACACGATTCCTGAAAGACTGCTCGTTCCTCTGTATCAAACATTTATATGCTCAGTACAAAACAAAGATAGGGAATGTTCAACCATCCATACAACTACACGTCTCAAGAAGGAGATGGGTTTTGTGTCTCAGACGACTGGGAAGTGCTTTGGTACCGATTTGTGCATATTACCCAAGAACAAAAGCAAAGGACCTTTATGATACGATGTTGGCGGACGGAAGCTGGTAAGATTGTGTCTCTTATCCATCAGTGCTGCATTGAATACTGTATACAACATGGCCACTGAAACTTACTACTTTGCCAGGAAGAAGCCTTAAATCGCAAAGCAACATATAAAAAAGCTTGTTTGCAAATGCACCACACAGGAACAAAGACCTACATTCCACAAATAACCACCCGGGTTCATTTGTCCTGTGCTCCTCGTAAAAGGCCCTTTAGGCCCTTGTTAACAAGGCCTTATTTGGGAATGATTTCAGCCCATACCTGACGCGCCTTATTTAGTGCTCGCAATATCAGGCCTCGAAATCAGGTCTCCAACGGACATTACGGTAATCCACAGTTTCTAGAAAACTATGGATTTCCGTCTCCCTCTCCCCGCTATGCTATAAGCCCCGACGAGGGGAGAATAGTGACAATGCACATTATTTAACGGAGTAATACGCGCACCAATACAACACGTTGGATTAATACATGTATATGGGGGCGGCGACCATTGCCGGCCACCACCCCACCCCCGCTGCACGGCAGGCGGCCTTATTGCTGGGCGAAATCAGTCCCCGCAATTACATCGGCAATAAGCCACGTGAACTGTGCCTTACAAGATTAGCTTGTTTATCTTTGATAGCAATTGTTTTCACTCTTTGTAACTTTGTTTTTCTACGGAATAAATCTTCTGCATTTATATCACTGTAATTCTCAGCTAGTTATAGAGGAGCTAAATATGCTGATTAGGCATTGAGATTCTGAAGCTGCCAGTGACTCTGTGAAACAGCATGGTTAAAAAAACCATTTAAATTAAAGGGGTGTTTCAAGACCTTTAAAAAACCTCCATGTCAAGACACACAAAAGTCCAGTTCACCCACCATAAGGAGTCGCGCAGACAGTTGGGAGCACCAACAGAAACATCCAGAAAAAATGTGGTAAAAAAATCCAGCGGCTTGGTGTTTTATAACAACAAGAAATTTCAATTTAACACGAATAGGCATGATGAGGACAACCAGACAGGATCTGCCTAAAAGGTTTAAAAAATACTCCTACCACATCATATTGTCCTGTCTAAAATAGGACATTATACCAATACTTACCTCTAGCATCACCACCATTCCAGAACTGCCAGAACTCCAGTGTTTCTCCCTGGTCTCTCACCGATAACATCACGTAAGTTCTACTCAGCACTGACGAGGGGCAAATATCCCGAAACAGCTGTCTGTAGATACACTAACCTGGTTTGGCTTACTTAAATTCCATTTCATACCACTTCAAGGCTCCTGTGCGCTTACATGTGAATTGTGGATAAACTACATCCAATAGGACTGCGCTGTGGTGCTAATCCAGCTCCTTTTCCAGAAAGCCTTTGCTTTATGGAAACAGTACAGTGAGGTATGAAAGGCGCATAAATCACTCACACGACCAATTGATGGTGGTCTATCCCCTCACTGCAGGACGTGGAGATTATTCCACTTCTACTGATGACGTCACGTTTGTGGATCACATGATGCTGTATCTAATCTCTGGTCTTAGCAGTCACATGCCTACTTAGAGACTATAACATCCTAGATGCTCCGGATAAAGATTAGTCCCTGTCCTTCTCCCCCACCCTCCTTCCTCCTATGTGTCTGTGTCTTTAAATTAAAGGCTTCGGGAAGCCGTTCCAATTCCTATCATTTTCCCCATCTACCTTTCTCCATTCATAGGTTCAGGGTTTAGTACAGTAACAGTAGAAATGTACATGAATGCTATTGTAGTGTTGCATGATGTATTAGCATAGGTTAGCCTGGGACTTACATATCCCGTAGCTAATAGGAATAATGTATGAATAATGTATTAATTAATTCACATGCTGTGTCACGTGGTTAGATGTGCGCTTGTCTAGACGTTTGACTGTCAATAAATGCTTTCAATCAAAAAATAAAATGTGACCACGGAGATCACTGATTGGTTGCAACATCATGTGATCCATGAATATGAGGTCATCAGTGCGGGGTGGAGGTCAGGGGGGACACTGGAGCTCTGGCAGCGCTGGATCAGTGGTGATCGGAGAAGTAAAAATGGATTCATTTTCTATTTCAGCACAATTAAAAGTGGTAGGGAGGTTTTTAAAAGTCTCGAAAAACTCCTTAACACAATGGTCTAAGGCAGCAGACCAGCATCATTATGTCCTCTCCACTAAGCTTTGCAGTTGGGATGAGGTTTTGACTCTATAGACAGTGTTGTTTAACTGTAGTAAAATATTCCACTGTTGAAAACCATCTCAATTGTGACCACCAGGTCTAATGTTTTATGAACAGATAAGACAAAATTAGGAAGAGTAGTAGTGTTGATTGAACCATTCTAGAAAAGTTAAGTTCTAGTAGAACTTCTCCAATTTTTAAAACTCGAACCGAACATTTTACTGTTTGTTCGCGTAAATTTCAAGTTCTAGTTCGACGCGCCATTTTCAGATTTGTTTTCAGCGGTTTTCTGCAGCCATGCAATCACCTTTCTGAGGCCATACAATCAGTGCAGAGCACAGAGGAGTGTCAAAATCATCAATGAGGTGCAGGGCTCTCATTGGTTGCTAAAATCACATGACCAATGTCACGTCAAGGGAGGTACAGTGAGCCCTGACTGGAACCCAGCCCACTGTCCCTGCCTACTTGACGTGCTGCCCTAGACGGCAGACGGCAATGGCACAGTCCCTGCGCTGCTAGAGTGCGGAGGGCCGTCAGGGTAGAATAGTCAGCAGTCGGTCAATACCAACGGACGCCAAGCCACAAATCAGAACCAGAGGGATAAACGTAAACAAGCCGAGGTCAAACACGAACGGGAGCGAGGTACAAAATCAGAAGACAAGCCGAGGTAAGTAAACAAGCCGAGGTCAGGTACACAAGTAAACAGCACAATACAAATCACAGGAAAGCAAGGCAGCCAGGAAATTTCACAGGCGCAGCACTCAGCTAGCAGGGAGATTAAATGTGATTCCCGGATACCGCCTCTGTAGCTGATTGGAGCGGCCTCCGGGTCCTCCCATTGGCTGATGCGACACGCGCCCTGTCCGGATTGGCGGGGCGTCTGTCACTCACAGAGCTGCCAGCAGCAAGTGTATCAGGGTGGGGTTGCAAATCAGCTGCTGCAGCCTGTTGATCCCTGCAGCCTGAATGCAGCCTAGCCTTGACAACCATGTTATATATATTTCACTGTCTTGCCTTGTGAACGCCATTTTTAGCTCACTCTGTAATGTACTGAATGCTCTTAGTTAGATAGCATCTTTCTCTCCATAGACATCAATAGTTAGGGAGTTTGGTATTGCTGGCTGCATCTTTCCCACAACCAGAATCCTTTTTTTGGTGACATTTGCATGCTCACATAACGCCTAACTCTCATATACATGGATATATATTATAAAGAGTGCTTGGATTTGCTAAATCCTACTCAGTGCCCAAAAGTTCAGTTTTTGCAGTTTTGGGGGTTCAGTAATTGTAAAACAACCCGTCTCCAAATCTCCAATGTGTCCAAAGGGGCTTTAGGGCTCTCTCAGGATGCAGGGCCCCATAGCAGCTGCTACCGCTGCACCTCCCATAGCTACGCCCCTGCTTGCAAGCTGTCCTCATCTTTTTAGTTAGCCATTGAAAGGAATGAAGTATTTTAGCCTCTGAATTTTTTTCTGTCACTCTTAGAGACAAATTGTCTTCACTAAGTTGTTCCACGGATCCAGTTTACTGCTATAAATGGTAATTCCAGCTTCACCTCACCTGTATAGGTATAAAAATGAACTAGCACATATTCTCCCATAGACTTTAATGGGGTTCGATTTCTAGTTCGAATAGAACCTTGAACCGAACACACTAAAGTTCGAGGTTCTAATCAAAGTAGAACATTTTACTGCTCGCTCATCTCTAAAGAGTAGGACACTTGTTGAAAAATGAAGAGCAGACCCTCATAAACCTAATAAGATGTTATTCTAGGTACTGTTCCACTTTTTAATAATTGTTGATTAAACCATCAATTCATCTTATTTTTTCTTTTGAGATTGTTATAGAATCCATTTATTTCTATTACTTATGGATAAATACTTCAGAGTAATTGTAGCCTCAAGTTATTACAAACCATTTCCATTGCACAGAGCTTTAGAAGAGCACTGCTCATTTACATCAAATTAATATGTTTCTGGAAAGATAATGACAAATATGCTACATTTCCATTTTTATAATGCACATTTATATACGTCCTGTTCTAAGAAAAATAAATTGAGCGAAATTCATAGAAACAATTGAGAGAGATGAACATCATATTTAGTTGGCAGATTTGCCTCCTAGTAAAGTAGCAGAGAAAAATTATAAAAAATATAAAGTGATCAAAAATGCACCCTCTGACTTCTGAGATTTATTAGCAAAAATGTATGAAATTTCTGTAACAGAAGTATATGAGCTTGAAACTATTTTTTTGGCCCTCATTTTTAACTTCGGGGTTTGGGGACTAGCGCTTGAATCTAACCATGGGCAACATATGTATGGAATTAGTACATTTTCTTCAGATTTCCATCTAAATTCCCAAAACATATTAATTAGCCCCTCCAACACTGTTTCACACACCCTATAATTCACAGCCAGCTCCCGACTCCCGCTTCTGGTTTAGGCTGTGAATGGTTCTACAGCAGTGATCTGCATTTTAGCCCTGCTATTCCTAGCTGAGCTTGTTAGAGGGACATTAGTAATTGAAGGTTTTAAAACACGGGGCAGAAGGCTACAGAGCTCTAAAGGATTAAAGGGGTGTACCCACGAAGCAAAGTGTACTGCACATGTAGCTGCAAGCCAACTGTGAACGAGAAGGTCAGCACTTGCTGCCATTCTCCTCATTCACTTCTATGGGAGTTCCTGAATGCATCCAAGTGTGTGCGCTCGGCTTTATTGGGGACTCACAAAAAGTGATGGGGGGACGGGCCGCATGCACCTCTTCATCACATGTAGGGTGGGCTTGCAATTTAAGCCACCTGTCAGAACTTTTGCTTAGGGTTTAAACCCCCTTTTAAAGATTATCAGTAACAAAGATAAACAAGCTCCTGTGCTGCTAATAAAATGCAACAGGTAGGGACATCAATATCCCTGCATGGGCTGCTAGAGACTGTAATAGCACAGAGAGGTGGTTGGTAATTAAGAGGCTTGTCTTAATTAGGGAGATAAGAACTGCTCTAACATAAAAGAAACCAAAAACAGAACCAATGTTTTGGGGAATAGTATTTTTTTTACCCTTTCCACTTTTGGTAATCAATTGGGCCAAATACCCTTTTTGTTGGGGGGGTTTAAATAGTATTGCTTAAATCTGTCCCTGTTCATTTCAACATGTCCATGTAAACTTATGAAAATATTTCAGAATGCCCTGATTTTTTTTCTCTAGCCCTAATGGCTTGCTCTCCCTGGTCCTCAGTTTACTATCTGTATTATTCTAAATGGGGCATCTGCATTGTAGTCATAGGTTACAGCAGTCACGTGCCAAAGGTTTTCAGGCACTCAGCAACAGCACAAGAAGGGGCACGTTATGGGGCACTTCTGGCTGGTCTGGGGGCATTCCCAGGTGTATTTAGCCTCCACATCCTGCCAGGTTGTTCAGGTCTGGATTATACTGTTAGATGCCAGAGGGGAAAGAAGACTAAGGGCTTATCCCCACGGCATGGGTTTTCAGCCAGTTTTACAGACGGTTTTCGGTTTTTGAAAACCGTCTGCAAACCAGCCGACAAACTTTTAAATGGACCGCTATGGAAAACTCGCGAAGCGGTCCCTACTGCACGGGTTTTCCGCCCAGCGGTTTTTCAGAACGTGTTCATTCTTAAAAAGCCCAGTTTTTAGCAAATCGAAAAATTTTCTTTGCGAAGGGGGAGGGCTTTTCTCTGCTAATCATGAAGAAAGGCCGTCCCCCTGCGGCCGTGTGCACTGCCCGAAAACAGTTCAAATACCGGTCAGATAAACCGACCAGTATTTGTCCTGTGCCATGGGACGAGCCCCAAAAATACAACCCCCCCGCTGCAAATTTCCCTTTTACTTAATTGCCATTTTTTGGGGAAATGATTAGGAAAATTCAGAATAGTGATCAAAGAATGGATTTGAAAAGAGAAAACCCTCCTTTTCCCGGTGAAAACCCATAATTTAAAAAATTGTGACCCCTTTTTAAAAACTACTTGAGAGACCTTTAAAATGGGCAGGGGGACAGCTGCAAAGAAGACAGGGCCTTCCCCCAAAAGGTCCACAAAATCCAATTATCTTTGTATTCGGCACTCATAACTCCAGAGAACACATTTGCATTGCTCCAGAGTCTAATATCTGCTGTTTTACACTCACCCTAACAACACTTGGTTGTGTATGGTTGACTTAGACTTTTGTGCATCTGCTCAACCATAAGGGCCCGTTTACACAGCAATAGACAAATACTGGTCAGTTTATCCGATGAGAAAAGCCCTCTCATTTACCATTGAAATGCACATATTCCATCCAATAACCGGTCAGATTAATGTGCATGCACATTGTTTTTCGGGAGGGCGGAAAACCTGTGCAGTGGGGACTGCTGCACGGGTTTTCCATAGAAGCCCGTTGTGCTCATTTGCAGCCGGTTTTTCAGACGGTCTGCAAAACCGCAAACCGTCTGAAAAACCGTCCGCAAACCCGTGCCGTGGGGACATGCCCTAAGAATCCAATCCATAAAGCTTTCAGTGTATAGGTTTCATCACTTCTAGACGTAGTTCGGACCTCTGAAGTGAGTGATGCAACAGTGGATAGACAATTTTTAGTACCACTTGGTGAAATAAAAGCTGCTCCCTTCACCATGTACTGTATTTGCATTGTAACTCTTAGGGCGACATGTATGAATGGGGATGCGCCAGTTTTCTGGCGTACTTTGAGCCAAAAAACTGTCGTAGACATGTTCTATGGATGTATGAACAGTCGTATGCCAAAACTCGGCACATTCTGCACCAGGCATGACACTTCTGAATGCCCCAAAAATGTGCCAAGAATGCACCATAGTTTGGCGCGACATTGTCGTATAAATTTATCCCATGACTAAGACAAATTTTGGCGCATAACACTCTTTCATACATGCTGTCAGATCGTACACTATCAAAAACAGACGTAGAACTAGCGAGTCAGTGCCAGGTTCATACATGTCGCCCTTAGACTCGTAATCACAATGCAGGTGGTCAGAGCAAATCTTGCAAATTAAAAATTTCTGTAAATGACTTGTCGCCCGCGTTGAACTTTCTCATTGAGTGTGACCCAAATCAAAGCGACACATATATCCTCATACAAAGAAACCAATCATCGGAATGCCAATCAGACAGGCAAAATAAGGGGTATTATTTAGCAGATGTGGGCAATTCACTTAGGCTGATAGTTGCTGGCTATGATGACTTTCTGGCAAAATTCTTGTCCCTTCGGTTCCAGCTGAACGCTAGTCCAAAGTGTAACACTACTTGTGACAGAGGTGCAACATTTGAAGTCACTGGATTCTGTAGTGTGCTTAATTTATCTGTTTGGAATTGGTGTCGCTGGAATGCCTGAACTTAAAGGGGTGTTCCAAAAGTACTAAAAGTTTTAATCTATTATTAGTAATAATAATAATAATAATCTTTATTTATATAGCGCCAACATATTCTGCAGCACTTTACAATATAGAGTGTATAAGCACATACAAACCAGACATTACATTATAGAAAAGCTACTTACAAATCAGACAGAGGTGTGAGGACCCTGCTCGCAAGAGCTTACAATCTATTAGGGTGTATGGGTGAAACAAAGGCTGACAAGTGCTTGGTTTACATGGTCCAGCCATGTTACATAAATATGGAGTAGTATACATAAAAAAGTTGATGAACCTGCCATCACAACCATACATCTATATACAGATAAGTGCCTGTGGGTGCCAAAGTGCAAGAAGTGACGAATGTGTGACAGAATTTGGAGGGATAACAGTTAGGGATCTTGTTAGGCTTGTCTAAGAAGATGAGTTTTCAGAGCGCACTTAAAACTGTGAGGGTTGTGAGTGTGCCTGATCACATAGGGTAACATGTTCCAGAGAACTGGTGCAATACGTGCGAAGTCTTGGAGACGGGCATGGGAGGTTCGGATGAGTGAGGTGTGTAGTCTTAGATCAGTAGCAGAGCGGAGAGCCCGGGTAGGGTGGTAGACAGAGATGAGGGAGGAGATGTAGGGGGGTGCAGCGCTGTGGAGAGCTTTATGGGTGAGAGTGATTAGTTTGTGTTGTATTCTGTACTGAGTAGGCAGCCAGTGCAGTGACTGACACAGGGTAGAAGCATCAGTATAGCGGCTGGAAAGAAAGACGAGCCTGCAAGCTGCATTCAGGACAGATTGGAGAGGGGAGAGTTTGCACAGAGGGAGACCGATAAGCAGGGAGTTGCAGTAGTCAAGACGAGAAAGAATAAGAGCAACAATGAAAATTTGAGCTGTTTCCACAGTGAGAAAAGGACGGATTCTTGAGATGATCATGAGGTGCAGGTGACAGGAGCGGGCAAGGGATTGGATATATGGGGTGAAGGACAGATCCGAGTCTAGTATAACCCCCAGACAGCGGGCCTGTTGCCTAGGAGTTATGATGGTGCTACACACACAGAGAGAGATAGCAGGGTGGGGGTGGTTAGTGGATGGTGGGATGACTAAAAGTTCCGTTTTAGTGAGGTTTAGTTTAAGATAGAGAGAGGACATGATGTCAGAGACAGCGGACAGACAGTTACTGGTGTTTTGTAGCAGGGCAGGAGTGATGTCACGGGAGGAGGTGTATAATTGGGTGTCATCAGTGTAGAGATGGTACTGGAAGCCAAATCTGCTGATGGTTTGTCCAATGGGGGCTTTGTAGATTGAAAAGGGGAGAGGACCAAGGACTGATCCCTGTGGAACCCCAACAGCAAGAGGAAGAGGAGCAGAGGTGGAACCCAAAAATGAGACACTGAAGGAGCGGTTAGAGAGGTAGGATGAGAACCAAGAGAGAGCGGTGTCCTGGAGGCCAACGGTGCTGAGCATGTTGAGGAGGAGGAGGTGGTGATCTACAGTGTCAAATGCTGCAGAGAGATCCAGAAGAAGCAACAATAAGTAGTTACCCTGAGATTTAGCAGTGTGGAGGTCATTTGAAACTTTAGAAAGAGCAGTTTCTGTGGAGTGTAGGGTGCGGAAACCTGATTGCAAAGGATCGAGAAGAGAGTTAGTAGAGAGATAGCGGATTAGACGAGAGTAGACCAAGCGTTCCAGGAGTTTAGAGATGAAGGGCAGGTTAGAGACTGGTCGGTAGTTAGTAGCGCTGGACGGGTATAGAGAGGGCTTTTTCAGTAAAGGAGTTATAACAGCGTGTTTAAAGGAAGATAGGAAGTTCCCAGTGGAGAGTGAGGTTACAGATTGTAGTGAGGTGAGAGAGAGTACAGACTAACACACTAATCTATTGGGAATGATTAAAAATATATAAAACAAAAAAGATACCTCATAAACCTGCTCATTCTAGCATTGTGGCCAGTTCCTGTGATTCCACCCAATGACATCACCATTCAGTCTTCCGTGACCACTGCGGCCAGTGATTGTCTGATGGTCACATGATGGCCACATGGAAACTGAATGGTGATCTCCCGGGATCACCAGAACTTGCCATAGGGCTGGAATGAACAGGTTTACATTGTTTTTTTTTTCTATTTTTAATCATTTCTCACAGACTGACAAGCTGTTAATAGTTTTGGAACACCCTTTTAATAAGGCTAATAATATCAACTTCACAAGTGTGCTCCAGGAATCAACTTCACTGGTCGGCCACATGTATCTACTCCACTGATGGGCCCCAAGTATCAACTACACTTGTGGGCTCTATGTATCAACTCCATTTGTGGGCCCCCCATATCAACTCCATTGGTGAGTCCCAATTTTCAACTTAATTGGTGGGCACCAAGATTCAATTCAACTTGTAGGCATCAAGTATCAACTCTACTGGTGGAAACCCAAGAATCAACTCCACTGGTGAGCCCCAAGAGTCAACTCCATTGGTTGAAACCCAAGAATCAACTCCACTGGTGGAAACCCAAGAATCAACTCCACTGGTGGAAACCCAAGAATCAACTCCAATGATGGAAACCCAAGAATCAACTCCACTGTGTATATAAAATGAATAATAATATGGGGGTAAAGAAAAAAAAATATTAAATCAATAAAATCATTTTATTTCTTTCTTTTCGTTGCACCCATACTATTGATCCTTGGATAACGAAAATAAATAAATAAACCCTGATTTTATTGAATTAATATTTTTTTTCGTTACCCCCCCATAATTATTATTCATTTTATATACACATCGGGACAACTTCTGTAGTCTTATAAAATTGATTCGGCCATGTACAGTTTTATTTCAGATTGCATAGAAAACCATAGAGCTCGCTCGCACACCCATTGTCCAAAGAACCGCGCCTCTTTAACTTAGCCAAACACAGAGCTCAGCTCGGAAATTTCTTTTCCCATAGAACTCTATGAGGGAAAGTAGCTCGCGCTTCTATTGGCTAATCTGGACGAGCCCCGCCGCTTCAACAATCAGCTCGTTTCTGCCTTTTTACTTTTTTTTTAACTGTCCACGCCTTGAAATATGATTGGTCAATTTTCTCCAGAGGTTATAATGGTCCCGTCGCTCCCTATTCTGATTGGTCAATTCTCCACCATAAGGATATAATGGGCCATGTCGCTCTTTTTTTCTTTTTTTGCCTATTCTGATTGGCTGGTTTTTGCCGACCAATCAAAAGCTTAAACAATTTGAATTATGTATTTCCCGCGATTCTCTCCTATTGCAATTCCCTAATGTACCCGGTCCTCGCGACAAACGCGTTGTTCGGGGTTTTAACTGATATTATTTTTACAGAAAGGTTTTAGCTCTTTATGTGATAATGTTTTACACTTAATCAAAATGATTTTTTTTATTAATACTCCCCAATGCCCGCACGGCGCTGAGCGCCCGAGATTTCAGTGCGCCCTCTCTCCAAAGATACATTGGGAGAAGTAGCTCGCGCTCTGATTGGCTTGAAATAGCCAAGCCAACGCTAGCACCAGCCAATCAGCCTCTTTCTGTATTTTTACTGTATTTTGAAACTGTCCCGCCTTGGATTATGATGGTCAAAACTTCTCCAAGGAATATAATGGTCTTTGGTCGCTCCTATTCCTGATTGTTCAAAGTTCTCCATATGTTTTAATGGGACATCTGTCCTCTCCAATTCTGATGCTGTTTTATCCAACCATTAGAAGAGCTTAAACAATTGAGATTACGTATTTCTCCGGCAATTCTCTCTATTGCAATTCTTATGTAGTGCCCGTTCTCGGCGGACAAACGCATTGTTTTAGAGGATTAATTGGCTTAAATTTTTAAAGAATGTTTCAGAGCGCTTTAACTGATAATGTTTCTTACACTTATAAAAATTATTTTTTTAGTCATAATCCATGCCGCACTGCGCTGAGCCCCTGAGATTGCATAGCGCCCATCTCTCATAGACTACAAGGGAGAGTACTCGCGCTCTGAATTGGCTGGGATAGGCAAGCCCCCGCCCCCCCTTTTTTTTTTTTCCCCTTCCCCCGGAAAAAGGGGTTTTTTTTCCCCGGGTTTTGGGGGCCCCCCCAACCAACCCAACCCCTTTTTTTTGGTTTTTTAATTTTTTTTTTTTTTGGGGTTTCAAACCTTTTTTTTTGGTTTAAAATTTTTTTTTTCCCCCTTTTTTTGGGAATTTTTTTTTTGGAAACCCCCCGGGGGGAAAAAAAATTTTTTAAAAAATTTTTTTTCCCCCCCGGGGGCCCCAAAATTTTTTTAAACCCCCTTTTAAATTTTTTTAAAAAATTTTCCCCCTTTTCCCAAAAATTTTAAATTATTTTTTTTTTAAAACCCCAACCCAACCCCAACCCCAATTTTTTTTTTTTTTAAAAAAAAAGGTCCCCCCCCTTTTTTTTAAAAACCCCCCCCGGAAAAAAAATTTTGGTTTTTTCCTTTTTTTTTTGCCCCCCCCTTTTTTTAAAATTTTTCCCCCCGGGGGTTTTTCCCCCTTTTTAAAAAAAACCAAGGAGAAACCCCCCCAAAACCCCCCTTTTTTCCTTTTTTTTTTTGGGGCCCCTTTTTTTTTGGGGGGAATTTTCCCTTTTTTTTAAAAAGGTTTTCCCCTTTTTTTTTTTCCCCCAAAAAAAAAATTTTTTTTTTTTTCCCCGGCTTTTCCCCCCGGGGGGCCCCCCCTTCTTTTTAAAGGGGGTTTTTTTTTTTTTTGGGGGTGGCCCCCCCAAATTTTTTTTTCCTCCCCCAAAAAAAATTTTTTTTTTTTTTTTTTCCCCCCCTTTTTTTTTTCCCCCCCTTTTTAAAAAAAAACCCCCCGGGGGCCCCCCCCCCCCTTTTTTTTTTTTTTTTTTTGGGGGGGTTTGGGGGGCCCCCCCCCAAAAAAAAAAATTTAAAAAAAAAAAAAAAAAAAAAAAAAAAAAAAAAAAAAAAAAAAAAAAAAAAAAAAAAAAAAAAAAAAAAAAAAAAAAAAAAAAAAAAAAAAAAAAAAAAAAAAAAAAAAAAAAAAAAAAAAAAAAGGAAAAAAAAAAAAAAATTTTAAAAAAAAAAAAAATAAAAAAAATAAAAAAAAAAAAAAAATTTTTTTGGGAAAAAAAAAAAAAAACCAAAAAAAAAAAAAAAAAAAAAAAAAAAAAAAAAAAAAAAAAAAAAAAAAAGGAAAGAAAAAAAAAAAAAGGCCCCCCCCCCCCCCACAGGGGCCCCCGGGGGGCCCCCCCTTCCCCGCCCCCCCCCCTTTTCCGGGGGGGGGATTCCAAAAAAACCCAAAAACCCCTAAACCCCCGGGGGTTTTTTTAAAAAAAAAATTTTAAAAAAACCCCTTCCCCTTCCCCCCCCAATAAAAAAACCCCCCCTTTTTAAAAAAAAACCCCTTTTCCTTTCTTTTTTTTTTTAAAAAACAATTTTTAAAAAAAAATTTTTTTTTAAATTTTAATTTTTTTAAAAAAATTTTTTAAAATTTTTAACCAAAAAACAAAAATTTTTTTAAAAAAAAAACCCTTTTTTTTTTAAAAATTTATTCCGTTTTTTTTTAGGGCATTAATGGTACCTTGCAAATTTAAAAGGGAAAAATGAGAAGTTTTAAAAGATTACCGTCCGCTCTTTTTTTCCGAAAACTTTTTCTGTGCTGCTTTATTGTCCAACTACCAGAATGGAGAAAAAAAATGTATTCACGGAAAGAAAAATATTGTCCCAACTTGGGGAAACGCAACCATTTTTATCAGTAGGCAAGAAAATTTTTTGAATGGGGGACGGGCAACTTAAATATTTGTTTGGGATTAAACCCTTCCCGAACCCGTCCCAAACCCACCAGTCCCCTTTTCCCGCCAGGCCCTTTTTTTTAATTTTTTTTTAGGGACCCCCCCGGTTTTTTAAAACAGATACCCAAAAAAAAATTTAGCTATCTGAAATGGGGAAGCACGAAAAGTTGGTGCCCCCAAATGAATAGAAACTGGCTAAAGATAAGGGGAAAACGGAGCAAACCAAACGTTCGCAAATGCGTTGTCTGTCCATTCTGCCCTTTTGGATTTTAATTGGGAAATTTTTGGGAAAAAATATCACCATTTTTTGAAATGCCCGGAGAAATTTTGGGATTCCTCTACATGAACTTTAACGGTATGTTCACACGATTTGGATGCTTAGGCCGATATGTATGAAACTTGGTGCTGACGCACCAGTTCTAAATCGATGTAGAGTGTAGAATTCGACAATATCTATGTACCTGTCAGATATGGGTTCATATATCTGGCCTGTGGTATGCCTAGCTTTGCATAGCACATCTTGGGGACATTCAAAAGTGCTGTGCCTGGCGCAAATTTTGGCGTACGACTCTTCATACATCTATAAAACAGGGTTATAAAATTTTTTGCCACAAGATACGCCAAAAAAAATGGCGCAGCCTCGTTAATACATGTCTCCCTTTTTTGCAGCATCCAAATCAATTTCAAATACTGGTATGAAAACTGTAAAATAGGAGGCAGTTTTCAGAGGAGTTTTTGATAAGGATTTAATGAGGTTTTTGAGACGCCCATCTTAAGGCGTTGTTTTCGACATTCACATTTTGTGCCTGAGTGGCTTTTGGGTGCAGATCCGCGTCCAAAAATACATTACAAATGCACCATACTTTGTGGGAGGTATTTTTCGGGCGCTATTTTAAAGATCTCCATTGTTTCCTATGGGCATTTTACTTGCCAAAAATGCCTCACTTATATTTCCAGCCCTGAAAATAAGCAAATAAAAAAAGTTTTGTATGAACGACAACACGGTTTTACATAGGAGTCTATGGAAGTGAACTGGAGGTGTTTTATAGTCATTTTTAATGCTGATTTCGGGGTGGAATCCACACTAAATCAGCAGCAAAAACAGTGTCCAAATCAGCCATGTGAACATATCCTAAGACTATAACAATTTTTCACACTATTCTACAAGTTTTTCTTTTTTTTAACGATGCATAAGAATTTTTTATGTAGTTTTTGCATTTTGTTTTTAAATAATGTGAGGAAAAAATATTAAAATTTTTTAATAATTTTTTTCTTTAACAGCACAAGTGGAGCTAAAATAAGTTTTGTAATTGTGTCACTATTCCTTCATGGACTTTATATATAGGTGATATAATGTTTAAGAGTTGCTGGGGATAGAGCTAAAAGGTATGATTGGGGCTGTTAGGGTATGTTTCACGGCATGTTGAGTCTGTGTGAACATACGCTTTTAGCTGCGTGTTTGGATCCGTCTGTTGGACCCCACACAGACCCAAACACTCATCTAACAAATAGCAATGTGATTTACATTGCTTTTAATATGAAACACGCATCAGCGTTCACACGAGTGATCACCGATGTGTCTTATTTCGTCTTCCGGATCCGTTCCAAGAATCGACATGTCAATTCTTTGTCCGAAAGACGCAGGAGGAGCCCTATAATAAACTATAGGGTGCGATCCTGCTGCATCCAACACGCATCCAAACACGCAGCTACATGCTGGATATGTGCTGGATCCATTTAGGATCCAGTCGACGCAGCGTTTTGGGATGCGATTTTCAGATCAAACACGGATCCAAAAACGTATCCCAAAACACCCTGTGAACAACCCTTAGTGTTATGATTACTTGTTTTTGTGGACAAAATGTACCTTTTAACCGTACCAAATAATGTACTTTGTAAACATCTACTATAAAACGTACTGGGAAAGAATTTAGTTAGGTTGAGGTGAATAAAAAAACACTACTGTAGGATTTTTTTTGGGGGAAAGGTGAATTTTTATGTAGTTAATTGTGTGGTATAAATAGCATGTTATCTTCACTGCATGGACCAGGACGATTCCATTGATAGCAAATTTGTAAAGTTTTTTATTATGTTTTTTTTATTTTTATAAAAATAAATCTTTTTTAAATAGATTTGTTTTGCAGCACCATATTCTGAGACCGGTATACGTCTTAATTTTTCCAGTGCATGTTCCCTTTTTGCACAGTGAAGTATTGTTCTTATTGGTACCATTTTTGGTGACCTTTTAATTACTTTTTATTCTAATTTTAAGTAGAGGCAAATTCAGTTGTGTGTGATTTTTTCTACAATGTTTACCATGTGGTTTAATAATGTTACATTTTAATAGATTTGACTTTTATGAACACAGTGATACCATTTAGGTTTACCTTTCTTAATGCCTTTTTTATAGCTATAAAATGGTAAAAAGGGGTGTTTTGACCTTTAAACATTTTTTAATATTTTTAAAACTTTCATTTTGATGTTTATTGTATTCTTTAGTTCACATAGTGTACAATATAAAGCAGAATAGTGAACACTTAAGGCTCACCTATTACATCCTACCTCAGTGGTGGATATACTGCAGTCTCTACTAGTGAGTCCACCTCATACTCACTTATAGGCATGATATACAGTTGTGTTATATGTTAGTAGGGGTTAACATATATGTCACTGGTTTGTGTATACAGCTCCTACGAAGACATCTGTGTCTACAAACAAACACCTTATAGCCTATACTCTTATGTTAGATGTACTTTTTATTGGTGTAGCTGATTGTACCATTTAATGTACTGGGAAACCCCCCAAAAATTCTAGGGGGTGTGGAGCGTGAAAGAAATGCAATTGGGCCTTTTTTTTTGAGTTTTTCATTTTTCTGGAGCCCACTGTTTGGCATAAATGATTATCTGTTACCTGTTATCTATATTCTGCAGGTCGGTATGATTCTGCCGATACCACCTTTGTAGAGTTTTCATTATTTTTTAGTACTTTAAAAAATAAAAACTGTTTCTATTATTTAAACTTGCAGCGCAGTATCATTTTCTGTGGCCAATAACTGAATACAAAACTATAGACCCAAGTCAGGGCTCATTTTTTCGGGTTGAAGTATAATTTTTTAGTGTTATCATTCAAAGTGACATGAGACTTTTTGATCACTTTTTATCCCAATTTTTTAAGGACAAGAAACCACCAAAAAGCCACTTTTTTGTCGTTAGGAAAAATTTTTTTTTTCTTTATGAAGGTTTAACCCTACGGGGAAAATAATTTTAAAAACATCAGACTTTTAAAAACACATGGGGAAAAAACCCCGAATAAAAAACCCCACCCTATTTTTGGTATCACAGGGATTGTATCGACCTTCAGAATACAGATAGCTTACCATCATATGACATAATATTGTTCCAGACGGAATTACCCCTTTTAGTGGGAATCTTATACAAACTTTGGGCCCTTTGGGCCCTTAAATTTTTGCACCCAAACCCCTGCTTCCTTTAAAAACCTTTTTTCCCCTTTTATAAAGTATAAAAAAAAGGGTTGTCCTCATGGGATAAGCCTTTTTTTTTTAGAGGTTTTTTTTTCGGTTTTTAAAAAACCTCTGCAAAAACCCTGAAAAAATTTTTTCATAGACCTAAAGGAAAACCCACTACATGGGGTTTCCCCCCTGGCAATTCCTCCCCGGGTGTCAGAAAAACATAGAACATGTTTATTCTTTCCCTCCATTTTTGGACGGGAAAATGAACATGCTATGCAAAAGGGGAGGGCTTTTCTCCCCCTAATCGCGGGGAAAAGTCATCCCCCCGTAGGGTAGTGCATGGCCCAAAACAATACAAATAAGGTCGGGTAAACCAACCGGGATTTGTCCGTGCCGGGGGCCCTGGCCCTTAAGCTTTTCAATCTTTTAAAAATTTTTTTAAAAAAAAAAACAATTATTTGGGTGTGCCGTGGGGCGCGGTTTCCCCACAACTGGGGAACAAATCCCTTAAATGTTTTCCCTTACACTGACACCTACAATATTAGATGGCGACCCCAAAACCCCCTTTTAAATTTTTACTTTTGGGGGAAAGTGGGCACCCCCAAACTGACTCCAAGACCAAAGACAACAAGGTTTTTTGGGGGAAATTTTGGCCCCCCATCGTTTTATTTAGGCCCTGGGCTTTTTTTATTCTCTAGGGGGCCCAAACCACACAACCCAGTTTTTTTAAAATTTTTATCCACATTGATTCCGACGTGAAATACTCATCCCAAGAAGGAAAATAAATAACCCCCCTTGACCTCTAAAAAGAAAATAAGGGGTTGTAATCCATTTCAAGCTTTTTTTTTTTGGGCGTTTTTTTAAGGGGTAAAGAAAACATGGGGTTTAAATTTTTCTTCATATTTCCCCAAAATTGGGCTAAATTTAGGGCAAAGGGGATGGGTTTAAAAAACTTGTGTTAAAAAATATCTAAAACATAGTATGTCCTTTTGGACGCAGATCCGCATCTAAAAATCATACAAAAAATGAGACGATAAAAACTTTTCACTGAATGTACCCATACAGTTTACACCATATTCTGCCCCAAAAGGGTCATTCCGGTCTCTAAGAAAGGAAATTTTTTTTTCCACTGTGAAAATAAGTAAAAAAAATAGAAAGGAAACATCTTTGTTATGAGGAAGGTTTTGTAGAAATTTAACTTATTTAGTCTTTAAAAAAAGACGGCTTTGGGGGACATGATTTAAATTTTTCATAAATACATAAAAAGGTCCCTATTTGGGGAAAAAAATTTCAAGTGAAGCCCCCTCAAAAACCCAAAGGGGCATTCCCTTCGACTAAAAAAAAAAGGATTTAATCTCCAAGAGAAAGCATCTTCACTGTAAAAAACTGTGAAAACTGGAATCTGGGAATACCGCCTGAAAGGGGCTGGTCACAGCAGGAAAAGTAGAGAGTTTTTTAAAAAAGGCTTAGATTTCCTACCTGGAACTAAAGAATATTTTTGGGGTATGTAACCATGTAAAAAATTTTGGGTCTGGGTGGGTGGGGCTCGGGGGAAGATACGGGCTCCACTGGGGCAATTGGGTTTTTGCCCTTTTGGGTTTTTAGGGAAATTTAAACCCTGGGGGGGCCCGGGGATAATTTTCCATGTCTCCTCCCACACCCCCTTTTTTTTCCCCCCTCTTGTTTTAAATTGATGGACACTGTCTTCTTTCAACCGTACTAAGTAACTATGTAACTAGTAAGACCACAATTACCTTCCCAAGGTCCCTTCCGTTACTTCCTGGCTGCCGGGCCGTTCTTTCAGGGCCCGGTTCAAACCAATCAACCACAAAGGGCCACGCAGGACCGGGAAACCAAAGGGGTTAATGGGAGCATTTCCCAAATTTAAATAAAGAAGTTCAAAATTTTTTAATTTGGTTTCATATTTTTTTCAAAACCGAATAAAAACACAATCCATCCCAAAATTTACCCTTTTACCTATAGGGTTTTAAACCAAAAAGGCAAAACCCCTGTATTAGAAAACCAATTTTCCCCCATTTTGGGGGAAAAAAATTTTTTCCTCGACTCTAACCTCGCAATGGGAAAAATCCCTGATCAACACCCTTTTCAAGAATCCCGGGCACATAACTTGTTAATTATTTCATCTAGAAATTACCAAACCCTTTTTCCAAATCCCCGGTCCCTATAACTTGTTCATTTTACATCTTTAAAAAGTCTCCAGAAACCCCTTCCCCAGAATCCCGGTCACTATAACTTTGGGTTTTATTAAATTTCATCTAGAAAAGTATCCCCCAGACCCCTTTTTCCAAACCTGGTCACTATAACTTTTTCTTTTTTAATCTAGAAATGATCCGACCCTTCTCCCAAAAACCGGCACTATAACTTGGTTTTATTATTAAAAATCAGAAAAAGTATCCGGGCCCTTCTCCAGAATCCTTTTCACTATAACTTTTCTATTAAATTTAACTAGAAATGTATCCGACCCCTTTTCCCCAAAACCCGGCACTATAACTTTGTCATGGATGCCCCTCCCTCCCCCGGGGCGCAGGGGCATCCCTGCCCCCCCCGCTGACGGCGCCGCGTCCCACACGTCGGGGCGCGGCGCCTCGTCCCCCCTGCCGGGGGCTCAGTCTCACTTACCTGGAAACCCTCCTGCGGGAGCCCCCTGTCCCCTTTGGGAAAACGCGGTCCCCCTCCCCTTTGGGCGCGGGGCCCCCACCCCCCCCCCCCCCGGTTAAATTTAAAGGGCCGCCACCGTAATTGGTTTTGCTGGGCACGGGCCCCCATTTTAAACCTGCCTCTTTTCCCCGTAACCTCACCGGATCTTTTGTGGGCCCCTTTTCCTATTTAAAAAAAAATTCCTAAGCCTTGTTCGAATTTGCCTTTACCGTACCGTTTTTTTTCCCCCCCCCCCGCCCTTGAACCCAACCCAATCCTTTTTCCCCGCCCCCTCCCCCCCCCCCCCCCCCTCTTTTCCCCCCCGTTGTTTTTTTACCCCCCCCCCCTTCCCCCCCGCCCCCAAAACCCCCCCAACCCCAACCATTGCCCCTGTCCGACCTTTTGCCGTCCCCCACTAAGAAACCTGCCCTTTCCCATTTTTTTTACCACGCCCCACAAAAATCGGCCCGCCTCCGAAGCAAGGCCCCGTCAGGGGGAGACGTGGTAACCCCCGCAGGGAATCCATCCAAAATTGCAGCGGGTTCTGGTTTAAAACCGGGGCCCACTTAATTCCGCTCCTTTTGGGGTGGCTTACCCATCCCCTTGCGGGGGTCCAGAGGGCCACTACCGCAGGGCAGGGACAAACTTGTTAAATTATTACACTAAAAAAAGTATCCAACCCTTTTCCCAAATCCGGGCACTATAAAAAAGTTAAGGGATTAATCTAGAAATAATTTCCCGACCCTTCTCCAAACCTGGGCACTATAACTTGTTATATTTTTTTTTTACATCTAAGAAAAGGGAAACCCCCCCCGACCCCCTTTTCCCCCCCAAAAAAATCCCCCCCCCGGTTTCCCCCCCCCTATAAAAATTTTTCTATTTTTCACTAAAATATCCAACCCTTCCCAGAATCCTTTTACTATAACTTGTTCTATTTTAAATCTAGAAATGTATCCAACCCCCCTTTTCCCGAACCTGGGCACTATAACTTGTTAATTTACATCTAAAAATGTATCCAGACCCCTTTCCCAGAATCCTGGTCACTAGAACTTTTATATTATTACTCAAAATGTATCCAACCCCTCCAGAACCTTCACTAAAACTTTTTTATTTTAATTACATCTAAAATGTATCCAGACCCTCTCCAAACCCCGGCACTAGAGATGGGCGAATCGTTTCAACGAAGTAATTCGTTTAAATTTCAGGAAAACTGGGTTCGGAACGAAGTCGAATTTTGGCTACTTCGGGAAGAATGTGCTTTTCATTGATAAAATGGCTGCAGACAGCGTTACAGGGGGCAAAGCACTCGGGGAGGAAAAGGGGCCTAGCCTGCATGACTGTGCAGAGATAAGCCAAAAAGACCCAGGTCGTGACGCACCGCACTTAATCCGGCGCGACGCCGGGAGCTCACACTCCTCTCACTGTACTGACGGGGAATGCTCCCGCGGCTGATACTCTTACTGAAAAATTTTGATTTTATACACGTTTTCTGGGGGGTGTCTCAGCTTGCCCTCAGAGACTTTCTCTTAATGCTATTTCTGATTTTTTTGGGGTAGGGATCGAATCCATGTGCGTCCACTGCACTGCATTACATTCAAATCCAAGTGGGTCTAAGCCATTCCTGTTGTATTCATTTAAAGAAACCGTTTTTTCAAACAAAAACCACTTATTTTTGGCTGCTCAACTATATTCGCAATTTTCATCCCGGTTATTAAAATTTTTTGCTTGTCGACCCAAAAAAACCCTCATTTTTTACCGCCAAAAAAAACATTTTTCTGTACATAATTCACAAACAAGGTTCCTACAATTTTATCTCTTTTTGAGCAAAAAACGCCATTGTAACATCATAAAGCTAATTTGTGGTTTGCTCAATTCTTTGCGCAATTTTCATCCGGGGTTAATTAACGTTGTTCGCAGTTGTATCTAAAAGAAACTTTTTTTTTCACCGCCACAAAAAATCGTACATAATTCCCTATCCAAGGTTTAATTTTCCCTTTTTTGCTTTTTTTAAATTTATAAAAAACACAGAGATTTTAAACGGCACATACAAGTAAATTTTTTCCTGCCCTTTGTGGGGCGCAATTTTTATCCAAGGGTTACCCAACTTTTATGTTTAATTTGGGCTCAAATACAGGGGGTTATTTATCAATACAATATCTTTACAAACAGTGCTGTACATTTTAAACAACGTATTTCAGACAGAGAGGGGCAGGGTCTTTCCCCGAGTGGCAGGCACAAAAATTCCTGAGCAGTCGCAGCACAGCAAGGGGGCTCGCAGCAGGGGTCCCCCTCGGGAGGGCCCCAACTGCCGCGGGCATTAGCGGGCCTGTGTTGTTCAGCAACCCAATTTCTTGATTGGTTACATCATACACTTTTCCCAATGACATCGAAACCCCC
>JAODAL010016944.1:0-79197 GCA_025379985.1 Phyllomedusa bahiana
AACATAAAACCTCTTTACTTTTTTATTCTATTTTATTTTTTATAAAATTTTAAAAAAAAAAATTTTTTTTCCCTTTTTTTTTAAAAATTTCCCAAAAAAAATTTTTTTTTTCTTTTCCTTTTAAAACAACTTTTATGAAATACCAATAAAAACAAAAAAATCTAAAAAAGGGGAAGGGGAATAAATGAAACACAAAAAAATTCCCAATGTGAACAAATGAAACCAAAGGGATAAAGGGGGAAAAAATTCTACCACCCTAATTAAAAATATACCCTATGTGACACCCTAGTACCACAGAAAAGGGAAAAATTTTCTCGGGAAGGGGCACATACCCGTTCCGTATGGTTTTTCTTCTCACCCATGGGAACTCTGTTGACACAAAAGGGAAAGCGTTGGGTAATGAGGGGTAACCAAATATATGCGTTTTTTGCTAATCGCATCACTGTTTTGGGTAACATTGGCCTTTTATCTTCCCCAAAAGTACTACTCCACTTTTGGAAAATGGGAGGCTTGATGATACGGCCCTTTCCCTTTGCCGGGGAAGTTGGTTGGCAATTTGTTTATATTTTCTATGTGGAACTGTTTTTGCCCTATTGTCTAACTCTATCTTGGGGAAAAGACTAGGGCTTTTACCCGGGGGCCCCGCTTTTTCAACGACTACCCCTTTTTTTGGGTTCCTGGGTTTATTTTTTAATCCTGGGGGAATAGAATTTCCCCCCATTTTTCCTTGGGTTTCATTTGTTCACATGTGGGAGATTTGTGTGTTTCTATCACTTCCCTTCCCTTTATTAGATTTTTAGTTTTTATTGGTATTTAATAAAAGTTAGGTTTTAATTGGGATATTTTCCTTTGGTACAACATGATAACCACCCCAAACACACCTCCAAGACCACTGCCTTGCTAAAGAAAACAAGGGTGCTGGACTGGCCAAGCATGTCTCCAGACCCAAACCCTATTGAGCTTCTGTGGGGAATCCTCAAATGGAAGCTGAAGCAGCGCAAGGTCTGTAACATCCACCAGCTTCATGATGTTGTCATGGAGGAGTGGAAGAGGATTCCAGTGGAAGCTACCTGTGAAGCTCCAGTGAACTCCATGCACAAGAGGGTTATAGCAGTGCTGGAAAATAATGGTGGCCATACAAAATACTGACATTTTGGGCACAATTTGTCCATTTTCATTTAGGGGTGTACTCACTTTTGTTGGCAGCGGTTTAAACATTGATGACTGTGTGTTGTTATTTTGAAGGCACACCAAATTTGCAATGTTAAACAAGCTGTACACTGATTAGTTTACATTGTATCAAAGTGAGATACCTTCAGTGTTGTCCTATGAAAAGATATAATAGAATTTTTATTAAAAAAAAGGGGTGTAGTCACTTTTGTGAGATACTCTATGTGTATTGGACTGGTGGGACTGAAGAGATAAGGTATGTGCGTGTTTTCTTTCATTGTGCATCAAGTCACAATAAATTGGTTAAAAGTGGTGAGTGCTGACGAACATCTTTTCTTCTATTTTGGATGCGGTTGCTGTCATCTTGCTTTTTCTTGCCATGAGCATCATCTACATGGCTACTGGATATGAAGGTGATTATACAGTTCCAAGCAAAAGAGTAACAATGTTTTGAACTTTTGACTTTCCAGCTCCATATCTCACCATCCACTACAGCTTTGAACATGAGACTACCATCATTTTATAAACAATCATCTTGGCTACCTCATACAAAAATTTGACTTGCAACTATTTAACATTTAGCATATGCTTAGTTATGCAGATTCTTGTCAAATAACTGCATTGTTACTGTTTTCCTCCCAATGGTGGAACAATCTTTTTCTTCTTGAATGCTACAAATTACAAACTGTTCTCGCATTCCCTAGCTCATTGTATTAGGTTGATTCCCAAGTAAAAGGTGACTGGTTCAAATCGAGAAGCAGCCATGAAGAAGATTTCCCAAGAAACTGCTTAAAGGGGTTGTATCACTACATTGATTCATCTTACCTCAGTTCTGTTTTCTTGGTTTCATTTTGAATTCAGGGGCGTGTTTAGTGAGCTTCTACTAGGCTGTAGTAGAAGCCAGGTCTGTAAATATAGCAACCAGAGCTGGCAGCCTATCAGGAGAAAGAGAACAGGTCTGTAGCTGTAGTGACCTGAGGAGCTGATGCAGCCCATACAAGATGGGATATCTCAGAATAGGTAGGACACTGTTAATGGACATATATTGTAAAGTGACTTGTTTTTGCAAGATCTTTTAACATAAAAAGCAAACCTTGTTGTGAGACAACCCCTTTAATTCATCTCATCGACAGTGGTCTCTTGGCCAAGAAAATTGCCAAACTGCATTATACGACAATTGGAAGAATATGGAATAAAGTGTGCCCATTCATTTCAAAGCCAAGAGGTAGACGTCCAGGCAAAATATCAGAGTCAGCAAGTTGGCTTATCACAAGTTCTATCAGTTCTGCCGTGACAAACACGGCAGTGGAGGTGGCTCGTATGCTTCATAATAGTGAGATCACAGACATCTATGCAAGCACCATATGACACCTATTACACAAGCCTGGAATGGTGGCACAAAAAAAGGTAAAGAGGCATCAACTTCAATATCATCATAAGAAGTGTTGGCTTGAGTTTACAAAAAAGTATGAAATGTGGACAGCAGAAGTTTGGAAATGTGTAATTTGAAGCGATGAGATAAAAGTAAATAGAATGGACTTTGATGGGTGCAAATGGGTCTGGAAGAATCAAGGGAAAAGGGGGCTAATGGATCAATAAATTGAGGGAACTGTCAAGTTTCGGTGGAGGAAAGCCTGAGGTATGGGGATGTTTTCACAGCCAATGGTGCTGGATACTTACCAGGATGGATGGTGGTCTCAATCTGAGTTATAGGTGTGTATTCCTAAAAGATGTGTTACTGTCATACACTCAAGAACTCTTGGGTATTGATCACAACCTTGACTACAAGTGTTTCCAGCAGGAAAATATGACCCGAAGCTGATAAGCTATGGTATTGGTGTAGAAAAAGAAAGAATAGAAATGGTTCATGACAATTGAAGTTTGTGTTGATGCATTGGCCCCACCTTAGTCCCCTAACCGCAACTCATATGTTTGTTGGGTAGTGGTGAAGTTTATTAAACATGTTATAGGGTACATGAGGCTCTATATCCAGTTTGTTATCATACTTTGGGAACGGTGTAAAAAGAGTCCTGGATTCCTGAGGTCAGTCGGGTACATGCTAGATTTTTCTTCTTGAAGTGACCAGTAGGTTCAGGCAATTTATTGTGTTGAAAACACCTATGGTTGGATTTACAATATAGTAACAAAAATTATTTAAATAATCTGTAACTTTGTGATTGTTCTAGGAGCTCAAAACAATTACTCAGTTATAATGTACCAGTCAGTAACATGACAAGTATCTGATAAAGAAAGCATATACCAAATAGGTGCAAGTCCATATTTTTGTGTGAGATAGCCAAGATGATAGTTTATACAAACTGTACTCATGGTTCACTAAGGCTGTTAGTGCCGATTGGTGATGATATGGAACTACAAAGTCTAATAGTTCAAAACATTGTTACCTTTTGTATTTGTATTGTATTGTATTGTATTGAATTACTGTGCTGCAATGATGGTGAAAAAATAGAGACAATAAAGCCCATTTTGGAACATACTGCTTTCCCACAATCAGAAGAGAGAAGTGTTAAAATGGAAAATAAACTTGATAAATATTTATACTCTTTTTGCAATTTCACTTGAGAAACACTGCTGGAATCTAATAGACTGACAACAAGAAGAATGGTTTCAATGTAGAACTAAATCCAGAAAAGAAATAACGAACAATCTGGCAAATATAGTTCACTGGACCAATACCAATAGGACCAATACAATTTGCTTAAAGATGCATTAAATTTTGGATACTTAAAAAGCCATGCATCATCTCAAACTTTGAAAGCTGGAGGAGGTCTGCAAGATCCTTGGGCAAAAGGAGTACTTAAATTTGTCTATTTTTGCTTCTCCTAATGCAGTTGATGTAATTAGTAGAGTCGGTAGGTTTAATAATTGGGGTTTGTTTTGTGTGTGTTGTTTTTTTGGGGTGGGGGGGGGGGGGGATTTAGGGGTTGTAGTTGGAGGTATCCCAATGTTGGGATTGTGATTTTGCTAATTGGGGGTGGATTACAGGTTAAAAAACTTTTGGATTGTGTTATGAGGATTAAAAATAAAAACCGATCATCCTGGCTGATGGACAAACATATACATAGTTATGGGTTCCCAATTAATGAGTGGGCTCACTCGAAGTTGTGCGCTCGCTGCCCATTGTCTCTAACTATATATTCTTAATAATCATTTCTGCTCATTTTTCACGCAGTTGTGCTATTTTGTAGCTAACATTTGCAATGCAACCTTCTGTCTGACAAATAATTTTTTTTTTCGTGGATCTTAACTTGCCCTCCCTCATGCCGCCAACCCCCGCTTTAGTTTTATGTCTTACATTTGGTCAGTAGAGATCATTTTCCCATTGTGACTGTGGCTCAGAGATACAAGCAGTTCTTCTCTTAGATTGGGAGTTAAATTGTAATCAATTTCTATATTTTCTTTTTACAGGTTAGATAATTGTTACAAAATGCAGATGACAAACTAACATAAATATCTGGCAGAATCTTGACTTATATTATACTCCACAACATACAAAGTTAGATAGGTTGTATAGATGAAATAGACACTGACAGTAGTTTAATTGCCAGTTTTTTAAGTGACAGCTTTTTGAAGTGATGAAATATGACAGACTGATAGAACACTCATCATTGTCTCCTCTCCCATCTGATCGCTTTTGTTTTTCTTCACAGGTATGTCCTTTGGCGCTACTACAAGTGCCAGCAACTCTTCATAACTACTGTTATATTTCATTGTCTTGTCCTATGTTTTTTGGTATGTGTAAACTGCATAGAACCCCCACACTCAGGAACTTATTGACAATCTACAGTCCATACTTTCCTCAATCTCCTCCATCTCCTGTCCTGACCTAACTGTCAAACAATACAATTAAACTCTCTCAACCACCCTGGACATATTGGCTCCATTCACACACCGCGGCACCAGAGTCTGACGCCGGCAGCCTTGGCACACGCCACTCATTTTCTGCAGCGATGTTCCATTTGTGCTGAACGTTAGTGGTGAAAGTCAAGACTACCTGAAGACTCTCTCCATTACAAATTCATGCTCAGATCTCTTTAATCACACTGCCTTCCTGTGCTCAAACAAGAATATTTCACCTCTCGCATCTCTAACATTACCACAATAACCATCAAAATTAAGGAGATGTTTGGACCTTTCCACTGTCTCTCTGGCCTACTTAAGTTCAGGCTAGCCGGTCAATGAGACCTCCTGTGCTGAAACACGTGACCAGTCATTCAAAGGAAAATTCTAAACCAGCCTTTACAGAGAAAAAGTTGCAAACTCAATCCCCAACGTAATAACCACCTGTCCATCCATGACCTTCCTCTAGTCTAACTTTCTGCTTCTGATCTATACAATGACAGAAGAAATGTCCAGGCTTCTCTAGTCTGCTCGCCCCACTACCTGCTCTAGTGACCCCATTCCCTCCCACCTCGTCCAATCCATTTCCACAGCAGTCATCTCTGACCTAAATACAATCTTCAACCTCTCTCTCTACACTGGGATCCTCCTTTACACACGCCATCGTAAGCCCTTTACTAAAACAGCCCACTCTGGACCCATTCTGTTGTATGTGCTAACTAATGACTGTCTCTAACCTGCCCTTCATCTCTAAACTCCTGGAACGTTTGGTCGACTCTGTTCTATTCCGTTATCTCTCTGTAACTCACTTCTTGACCTTAGCAATCAGATTTCTTGCACCCTACATTCCAAGAAACTTGTCTTAGCAAAAGTTACAGTTGATCGATTGGACTGATAAATCCCAGGGTAGCTACTCGTTGTTGCTTCTTCTGGATCTCTCTGTAGTGTTTGACATTGTGGATCACCAACTTCTCCTCAGCATGCTCAGCGCCAGTGGCCTACAGGACAACACTCTCTCTTGGTTTCATCCTACCTCTCTGACTGCTCTTTCAGTGTCCCATTTTCAGGTTCTACTCTACCTCTTCCTCTTGTCTTGGGGTGCCACTTTGGGGATCCGTTCTATGTCCTCTCCTCTTTTCACTTAACAGCAGCCATTGGACAATACCATCAGCAGATTTGGCTTGGAGTTACCATCTGTATGCTGTGACACACAAATTTATACCACCTCTGACTGTAAGCACTCCCACCTGCTACAAACACCGTGACTGTCTGCCGCTTGTTTCTGGGCATCATGTTCCTACTCCCTATTCAACTAAACTCACTAAAACTGACTTCTAGTCATCCCGCCATCTAACTAAACCGACCCCACCCAGCCTATTTCTGTATCACAGTGTTGTGGCACCACCATAACTCTCGGGGCAGCAGGCCGCTGCTTTGGGGTCATATACTAGGATTCTGATCTGTCTTTTATCCCTATATCCAATACCATGGCCTGATACTGTCACCTGCACCTTGAAAACATTCTCCTGAGTTCCAGTCCTTTTCTCACTGTGAAAAAAAACCCAGTCTCTTGTTGTTTGCTCTTATTCTTTCTCGTTACTTTCTGTAACCTCCTGCTTATCGGTTCCACTCTACTAAACTCTGCCCCTCTCCAACCTGTCCTGATGCAGCAGCCAAGTCATTTTTCTTTACAGCCGCTATATGATGCCTTGCCTTGTGCAGTCACTGCATGTTTCTCTTCAGTAAGAATACAAAAAAAATCGCACTCCACCCATAAAGCTTTCATAGTTCTGCACCACCCTACGCTCACCCCTATCTCTGTTTACCACCCTCCCAAGTCTCTCTGCTTGCTTGATCTGGATTACAGACTCTTCACCCAAACCTCAAATGTCCTCCTAAATTTGCCGTGCTGCTCCGGTTCTCTGGAACAGTTACGTCACGATCGGGCACATTCACTCCCTCATATTTTTAAAGTGCGCTCTGAAAATCAGTTTCTTAGGCAGGGCTACCAAGATCCCTAATCGGTAACCTTCCAAATTCTGTCACACACATTCGTCACTTCCTGCTCTTGGGCATTCACAGGAACTTATCTTATAAGATGTACATTGGGTGGCAGGTTCATCCACTTTTTATGTAAACTACCCATTTTATGTAAAATGGCTGGGCCCTTTAAACTAAGCACTTTTTACCTTTGTCTCACCCATTTCCCCTAATAGAGTGTAAGCTTTTGGGGCAGGGGTCTACACCTTTTGGGTTGATCTTAAGTAGCTTTTTTATAATGTAATGTTGTTGTTTTTACTTATACCCTTTAATGTTATAACATACAATGTTTGTTTAAAAATTTTTACAAAAATTCAAAAATAAATACTTAAAAAAAAAAAAGAAATAGGAGTTTTGCGGCTCCCAGTTCCTCGGCTGCGCTAGGAACAGTGTTGTACTTAACAGCTCTGTTCCTAGGTCAAGTACTGGGAAGCAGAGGAACCCTCTGATCCCCAGCTCTTAATCCTTTGACTAAGTCCATGACCATGGCATAATCAAAGGGCAGTCCCCTGCTCCATCAGGGGATCGTAACTCCTGGTAATCCGATGGAGCCTGGGGAACATCTGAGCAGTCAGCCCTGGGGACCTAGAGTAGTCCCAGGGCTGTATGTGTAACAAACCTGCCATCATGGCACCCTGTGCGCTGCCATGACTGTTGCCTGTCAAACTGACACAGATTGTAATGTACATGCATACATAATGTATTTATGTATGCTAATACATTACCAAGTGTAAAAAAAATGTATAATAGTTACCCCTTAATGATATTTAAAAACAAGTAAAAAAAAACATAAAAAGTGTGGAAAAAAATAAAATAAAAAATAAAATAAAAATAAATATTTAATACAAAATTATTGTGCTTACAATACACAAAAACAATTACACATATTCGGTATTTACATGACCATTATAACCTGTAGAATTAATCTAACGGGTTATTTAGTATGAAGTATGAATGGTGTAAAAAAAAAAAAAAAAAAAGATTTGCAGTAATTTATATGTAAACTCAAACTATGCCCCCAAAAAGTACTCATACAACTGTGTCATTAAAAAAATAAAAATGTTACGATTGTTAAAAAAGCAGGCAAAAACAAAAAAATTTGCTGGTCAATAAAGCCGTTTCAGGCCTGGGGCTTAAAGAGTTAAGCTAAACAACCATAACTTTGACAATATAGTCGACTCGTTCCTTCAACTATTTTTGTTCTCTGTCTTGAACCTGCTCATGCTCCTTTATATCTTTCTTGTGCACTGGTATTCCAAACTGTACCTCATTTATGGGCCTCATTTATCTAAACTAACAGTAAAACTGTTTTTGTTGCCCACAGCAACCAATCAAAACTCAGCTTTCAATTTGGTTACTATAGCAACAAAGACAGTTTTAGAGTTAGACGTTTCATATTTAAAAATATAAAACTGGGGTGTGCCGGTGACTACCTAATACCCTGTGTGTAGTCTGACTAGTGATTTGTACAGTGTAGAACTATACACCCCGTAATTTTATTTGCCTTGGAAGCAGCTTCCTGACACTGGTTTCTACAGTTAAGTTATCTGTCCACTAAGATTCCCAAGTCCTTTTCCATTTCAGTTTCACTAAGAGTTTTTCCATCTAAAATGTATTGTTGGAATGGATTTTTCTTTCCCATGTATATAGCCTTGCTATTAGTGTTAAACCTCATCTGCCGCTTCTCTTCCCAAGCTTACAATCCAGATCCTTCTGTAACTATATAGTGTGAACCTTTCTGTCTATTACTTTACTCAGTTTAATATCATTTTCACAGATTGATATATACTGTATAATTCCTCTGTAAAGTCATTAAGAAATATATTAAAGAGAATAAGGTCCAATACTGACCCTGGAGGTACCTCACAGGTTACAGTGACCCAATGAGTATGTACCAGTAACTTTTACCAGGATATAATGTGACTGCATGTCATGATGTTATTAAAGGGGTTGTCTCACTACAAAGAATAGCTTTCAAATTGTAGGGAACACAAAATGAAGACATTTTCCAAATTATATTGCTTTGTTCATCTGTTTTTGTTAGGAGATACAAGTGAATTAATCACCTCCCTGGCTATTTCAGTTCCCACAGTAACAGACCTGTGTACAGCTCTCCCCCCTGCTGTTTGTTCTATTTGATAGCAGTGAGTGATGTCATCACACAGGTCTCAGCAGCCTCTGTGCTGAGCAGCAGTACAAAGCTTGATTTATCTAAAGTAAACAGCACTAATTAGGGCTTTTGTTTCAGGGATCAGATAAAAAGTCCTGCTTGTAGTTTCCAAGAAGCTTCTGAGCTAATCTGAACTGCTTTACAACTGAAAGCACAGCATTGAATACACCACAGAGCTGTATGCAAATTACAGTCAGTCTGAACCAGGAAGTGACAGAGTATTTCATTCATGCATCCTATGAAACTCTGTAGGGAGACAACTCCTTTAAGGGTGCTTCCACACAGAGTGTTTTTTATGTGTTTTTTGATGCGCTTATTTTGCAGAAATGTACAGCTTTAACTGCTGTGCCTTTCTGCACAAAAACGCACCAAAAACACTCCATGTGAAAGCACCCTAAGGGTGCGTTCACACGGTAAGGGACAAATACCAGTCAGTTCGTCCGACCGGTATTTGTCCTGTTTTGCGGCCGGTCCCACGGCCGCGGGGGGGACGGCTTTTCTCCGCCCCTTCACATTCATGGAAGAATGTGCATGTAGGATGTTGTGCGGGCGGAAAAAACGCCGGGCGGAAACCTCGTGCACTGAGCACTGCTGCTCGAGTTTTCCATAGAAGCCCGTTGTGCTCATTTTCGGCCGTTTTTTCAGGCGGTCTGCAAAACCGCAAACCGCCTGAAAAACCGTCAGAAAACCCATGCAGTGGGGACATGCCCTTAGGGAGTTTGGAGCAGGCTAACTTGCTAAGCTCAGTTTATACACGGCAGATGTCACTTAGATGCCACTGTCAATACAACTGCAATATCTAAGCCATTACAGAATGATGTGGTGCTCCATTCCGACACTCTGTTGGTTCCCTTGCAGCAAAATTACAGGGTAAAGACCGGTTGTCATAGCAGCTGGGGGCCTACTGACAAGGATCTAATCATCTTACTGCTCCTATTACACGCAGTTGTGCTAAATGTAGCTCATAGCATGCACTACTGTGACAAATTTGTTGTGGTTAATGCCTATGGAGTCTAGTTTTAGGCTAAATTTCGGACAGGATACATACATTTTCCCCAATGGGACTGTGGCTCAGAGATACAAGCAGTTCTTCACTTAGATGGGGGGTTAAATTGTAATAAATTTATATAATTTTTTTTACAGGTTAGATAGTTGTTAATTCAATTGAGCATACTATAAATGGCATTGTGAATATGGTGAATATGAGTGCAAAAGACATTCGTTTCCTACTAAGTACATCACCCAAGCAATTAAGAACAGTAATCCCAGCAGGGCCATGTATTAAATGATACAAAAATTATTATTTTTTTTTATAAAATTTGGGCAGACTTGTGATATGTTGTGTTCCTCAAATGTTCAGTTTGTAAGCCTATCAGGCACAAAACTAAGTCTCCTGTGTTTTGCTCTGTGCCCACCTACATTACATGTGGTTGATAGATCAACCACATGTAGGAAAAAAGAAAGAAAGATAGATGGGCTCTTGTTAAAGTATAAATATCATTTTTCTGGACAATTTATAGACTTAAGAAACTATGTGCCAGAAATTCACTTTAAGTTTACACCCTTTTATGAAAACAGCAGACATATTGGCATATCTTAACCGTGGGTTGTGTATCAATTATATCAAATGGATATGCTTCAGAATGTTTTATGAAAAACAGATTTCAAATGAAAATTCAGTAACCTTTCTGAACTAGAAGCTTAAAAACACTGCTGGTGATGATAGAAAAGCAGTAAAAAAAATAAATAACAGTGCATTAGGATTAACAGGAAGAAGCAGAACTAAATGCAATGTGAACTATGAACTTAACCTTCTCTACAAAATAAAGTAAAGTGTAAATGGGAACGAATAAGAGATATTCTTCAGATAAAGTACGGTATACACTTTTAAACGACTACAGAGAGCTGATGCAGCGGCAGCATTCAAAAATAGCATCCTTTAAGGGAAACTGTTAAAAATTCACCTGGTTTCTGTATAAAAGAACAAACTAAAACAAACTCCAGGAAGATTTGAAATGTTTTCTACCTCGAAAAAACTGACAGTGCACTTGGAAATAATGTTGCGCCTGCTGCTAAATGCGTCATTGCTCACAGAATAGACAGGGAAAACGCTGATCAACTAGACAATACCATGGCAAGAAACTGTTCCCAATAGGGGAATGCTGACCATCATATTGAGGGAGTACAATTGTCATTGAGAGCCACCTGCTATTGTAAAACATGTAAGGAAAGAGGCCAGGAATTATATAAGGTAAATACATCCTGCTATACCCTTAACAGCAATAATGCCTCACACATGGCATATGTACAGTAACCGTGTGTTCAATAATATACTGGGTTAAAAGTAGTCTATCTGAGAAACAAAGCTTCTAGGGTAGAAGAGTTCCATAATACGGCTATTCAGAGTCAAAAGTAGTCTCTATTATAAACTACCCAAACGAAAACTGATTTTTGTGGGATCCAACAGAAAAAAAAATTTTCTATATGCCTTGTAAATTTTCATGGGCCCCAATCTATGAGTGCGGTATTACAGCTCTGTACAATTTGAAAATTGTACTGGACCATAATTTGTCAACATGTATGAGGCTTTATTGCTGTTAAGAATGATAAAAAAATACCTCAAAAAAAAAAGGATTCCACAAACATTTAAATTTTGGGAATCAATAAACACTCTACATATCTTGTAAAATAGGATTTAGTGAGTTACACTCCCCGGCTAAGAAAAAAACGACTTTTTGGACATTTTTGGGGGGAGTTTATTCGCAATCACACACCAAAGTGTTTCAGGAATTGAAACTAAAAGTTAACAGACTAAAAAGTTCTTTCAAACATTCCGGGCACCACTTAGCAGCAAAAAAAAAATGTTATGATAAAGTTACATAATTTACCACCATGACAAAAGTGCAATTGCTCCTAGAAAAAGGCTTTTTTTTCGAGCTGCTCAAAATTTCTTCGAAGTTTAAAATACCTACATATTTTTAAGGAAATGTCTATATTTATTTCACTAAATCAGACCTAACAAAGCTCCAAAAAAAATATAAAAACAGGTGCCAGCAGAAAAAAATATAAAATTTTCAGCTAAGCATCCCCTCATTTATAAATATTGCTTTCCCCAAATCAAAGCCAAACACATAAGAACTTCTTCCCAAAACCAATTTTTTTGAGGAAATCAAATTTTTCAATGGAAACTCAAATTTTTAAAGAAATCCCAAAACAAGCCCGTCTTCTATTTCGAGATCTTGTTTTTCTCCTTTGGTCCAGTGGAGCCAATTCCAGTACCGTGGGAACTTTGAGCCAGTGTACAGAAAAGGTTAATACTTCATAATCACATTTTCACAGATGAAACGAGCAAACAGATGTTCACTTGCCACAATAATCCATGACCAATGTCAGTTTTGCTCCAGGGAAAACACCCAACAAAAAAAAATACTGCAGATACTAAAGACACAACTTCAGAAGATAAGTACATTTATGGTCAAAAACAATGCTAACAAAAATCAGAATTGAAATAATTGCTTTCACTTATATGTACTTGCATTACTTTTGCTTCTTTAGGTCAATAGAGAACTCACTTTTTTGAATACATGTCATGAAATCTGGGCTAAAGCAGAACTCAACCTCAATACAGTTATCATTTTTATTTAAGTTATTGATTTATATAGCGCCTTTATGTCCCACAGCACTGTAAAGGGTTCATCATTTACCTTAGCCAATGTCCTTATTGGGGCTCCCAATCTAAATTCCATAGTAACTTGGAGGAAACCAATGCAAACACGGGGAGAACATACGAACACTTTGCAGATGTTGCTGTTGGGACTTGAACCCAAAACCCCAGTGCAAGCAAACAGAGCTCCCCATGCTCAGTGTTGCAAAAAAAGTTTAATCAGAATTAATATTTCCCCACTAACAACATACACTACTCACAAACAGAGATATTTGGCTTTTGATTGAAATATTCAGAATGAACATAAAATGCACTACATGAGACCATCTCTTAACTTGAGAATGCACATGTCCAACTCTTCAATGTTTTAATACTTTTTGCACAACTTGCTGATCTCTAGCAAGGAGCTTAATGGCAAAATTACCAACAGGTGTTTGATCTCTAAATCGTCAAATAAATTTGGGGGATCAGATTTAAACAGTGCTCCTTATCATGCTCTTCACATTTTAACATCATGAGACCAAGACCAAACCTAACAATTGATCAGCAGTACCTCGCCTTTGCAAGGCTTCAAGCAGGAAGCTATCATATTGGAAGTCCACCATAACGACAATATGTCTGGCGGCCTATGCAAAAAAGGCACATAGCAGCCCCCAATGGAAAATTCAGTGCACTCCATGACTCTGTGTGCCCCCTTTTCTGAATGGGATGAAGTGGCGTCCTTGGTGGTCACCTACCTTCGCTTACCCGTCATCCTAGCCCTGGTGGCCACTGAGTGTAGAGTGTCACAGAGTGTCATCAGCAGGTTGCAACAGAGATACAGAGAGGTTGGAAGAGACACAGAAAGGCAAAGAAGTTGGCGTCTTTTGGCTATACATCAAACACTGATGCGGAACCAGATGATGAATGCCATACAACTACAGGCACACTTAAGGAGGTGAGAGGCAGCCAAGTGTCATGTCAGACCATTTGTAGCTGTTTACATTAGCGTGGTTTGCATGCTAGATGACCTGACCACACCACAAGGCATCATAGTCTTGGGAGCATATACACTGAACACACAGTGGTTCTTAGTGTGGTTCAGTGATATAAGTCGATTCACTCTGAGAAGAAATGATGGCCGCCAATGATGACATCAAGGAGAGTGCTATGCATCAACAGTCAGTACACCATTGCTGTAGTCTAGCACGCAGACACGCCAACATACAGTAAACAGCTAACAATGATCTGAAGTGACATTGGGGTGCCTCTCACCTCCCTTAGATCTGCCTGGAATAGTGTGGCATTCATCATCCAAATCTGCAGGGCATTGTTTACAATGAAGCTGTCATCAGTGTGTGATGTAGCCAAAGGACATCCAATCCCTTGCCTTTCTGTGACTCTTCCAGTCTGTATCATTGATGCAACCTGGTGTGGCACTCTAAGTTCAG
Source organism: Phyllomedusa bahiana (assembly GCA_025379985.1). Classification (NCBI taxonomy): domain Eukaryota; kingdom Metazoa; phylum Chordata; class Amphibia; order Anura; family Hylidae; genus Phyllomedusa; species Phyllomedusa bahiana. The sequence goes on from JAODAL010016944.1 coordinate 14,333, forward strand.
TGGCTACTTAAATCTGACAGCATCCTGCTTGAAGCTTCACCATGGCAAGATATTGTTGATCAATTGTAAGGAGTTATCTTGGTATCATGGTGTCAGAATTAACCACAATATAGAGGACTGTTTAAACTCCCTAATTCAAATTGATCCCCTAAATTTATTGGGATTCAGGATCAAATGCATGTTTGGGAATTTTGCCATTAAGGCGCCTTGTTAGAGAACAGCAAGTTGTGCCAAAAATTAAAAACATTGAAACTAGATTGGAACCTCGCTGCATTGTACAAAGATGACGATGATATTCAATTTGGTTCATGTAAAAAAAAATAATAATTATGTTCATCCTAATATTTAACTAAAGTCAAAAAATATCCCTAAATTTTATTATAAAATATATTAGAACATACACCATTTCACCTTTCTATAGAAGATGTGGAATAACGGAGTAAAAGATTCTATCTTGGTGGGTAGTAGGTACCAATTATGGATAGAATAAGTAGTAGTATTATATGAACTATTGATACTAAGACCACACCCCCCCCCCCCCCCCCCCCCCCCCCCCCCCCCCCCCCCCCCCTATAAGGTCACCCATAATGAGCACTGCTACGTCGGAGTCCCGGCATATCCTAATATTTCTAATACTCTCTTTTGCAATTATAAATGTTTATCGAGAGTAAATACTTTTAAACCAACTACAAAAGTGATCGGGATTTATCAATGCATGTTTTTTCATTGGGGTATGAATAAAAATTGAGAGAAAACCATCATACTACCTTCCTGGCTTATACTCATTCATACCTCCTTGCTACGGCTACTGTTGACAGATAAAGCTAAGACAAGTGGACGTTCCACTCGACTATCAAGTGACAGCTCAGCAAATTCACAGGCTCACAACCCCAAATCAGAAAACCACAAGTTGATACGTAGTGTCGGATTGGGGTGCCTAGGGCCCGGCAGAAGAATTGATTTTAGGGGCCACTTTGCCTTGCTGTCTCCGCCACCTGTACAGTGACCCGCACGGTCTCACTTCAACTTATAGAGACCCGATGTGATGACATCATCACACTATCTGTAATCAAGATGGAGCACTGGGGATTCTGAGTTTCCATCACCTATGCAGCAGGACACCAGGTGGTAAAACTTAAAATGGTCTAAAGATATATGTTCCACGACTCCCGAATGATACATTTTATGCCAAAGTAAAAATACATCAAAAGCTTAATAACACACCCCCCCCCCCCCCCCCCCAGTAAGTAACTGATATAAAACGCACTAAATAAATTTGGCGCTTACCATGAATTCATTCTAAATATTAATTTTCATCCATACATAAAACAAGAGTATCTCAAGCGCTTAAATTATACATTAGGATATTTCATTAATACGCAACTCAACTTAATCGCAGCCCACTGCCACAATGACTATTCATTATTGCCCCTCACAACACATTGCATCGTGTATTCTCGGACTAAAATAATTCCACCACACTATACCCAGAATCAACTATCACATAAGACTGTAGTTCTGGAAATAAATACCACAACACTCTAATAGATACCGATTTCTATCTAAATACAAACTTACGAGATAGTCTTAGAATCCTTGAAATACTGTTATGTACGAATCATCGATGTATCCACATATCACCACCACATTCGTGACTGAATAAACCCAACTACTATGACCACATATTTCTCCTATCACATGAGTACTGGCCCACATGTATGAAAACTTGTTTAGGTCTAAAACTCCACTCTTTTGCCCATAGTTAAACCTATGGGCATGATTAGAGTGAGTATTTAGCCTATAACAGGTTCATACATGATGCGCTCCATATGTGTCTGAATCAAATACCCTACACTACGACTATCATATCACATCACATGAGTGAAGCTGAATAATATCAACACATCATTGATCATGTTCCTTATTTCATTCTCGACATCTGTCCAGACCTTCCATGATGACTTCTTCCACAACACTTATGTCCCAGCAGTTTTCCAACAACAACTAATCTTGAAAATCCTCACTTTACCAGCACCTCTTTACCTTTTCCCAACTTTATTATGTTTATTATCCAGCTAGGGGGACTCAAAGTTAAAGTAGAAAAAAAATATTTTAAAGTCTAAAAGTTCAAATCACCCCCGCCCCTTGCCATTTTACAAATAAAAAAACATAAAATAATTTAAAAAGGTACACATAATCGGTATCACCGCATCCAGAACTATTAAAGTATAACATAATTTATCATGTACGCTGAACACCGTAGAAGAAAAAAAATTAAAAAGGCAAAAATTGTGGATTTTTTTGTTTATTTCACATCCCCTAAAAATTTAAATAAAAGTGATCAACAAAGTTGCATGTATTTCAAACTAGTACCAATACAGGGTACACTTCAGCCTGCAAAAAATGCTCCCTCACTAAAGTGCAGGTATAAGTACAAAAAGTTATTGGTCATAGAAAATGGGGCCATGACAAAAATATCAAAAATAGAAAATGTTTGGATTTTTTTACAGTACCAAAACATAACAAAAACTCTACATGTTTGGTATTAACATATTCGCATCAACATTTATACCGAAGGTTGAACGGCGTAAATAAAAACTCCTGCATACATAGCGCAAGTACTTTTTTTTCACATTTTGCCCCATTTTTGTGTGCTTTCCCAGTATATTCTATGGTACAGTGAATGAAACCATTGGGAAAATTTAATCTTGTCCCCAAAAAATAAAAGCCCTCTTATGTCTATGTAGATGAAAAAATATAAAAGTTATGGCTCTAGGAAAGCAGGGAGGGAAAAACAAACGTGACAAAAAAATAGGCTGTGGCGGAAAGGGGTTAATATATGAAGCCATTCTATACACAGAGAATGCTTGCAGACTAGTCATTAGCCATATAAGATAATTAGACGTCACCACAAGTGTTACCATAGCAGTTAAACTGTTAAAGCAGGAGTTTCTTCTGTCACAAATTCCCCTTTTTTCCCCCGGGATATGATTGCATCATGCTATCTAGCTGTAGCAATGAAAGCTGAGGCAATGCCCTCTATATGTAATGACAACATACTGCAATTGTAAGTATAGCAGTGTATTGTACAGGTTATCATGGGATCACATGGTCAGGTTCCCTAGATGAACAGTAAATAAAGGAAGGTTTTAAAAATATTCAAAATTAAAATTCCATTTGTAATATCAAAAAAGCAAAATAAATAAATAATATAATTGCTATTACCACATCTATAAAAGTCCAAAATATTAAATTATCATATTACTTATCAGGCACAATTAACAGAAAAAAGCCAGAATTTGAGTTTTTTGGTCACCCCTTCCTCCATGTAAAAACTGAAAAAAATATAATTAAAAACTCAAGAATACCAAAATGGTCTTCACATGGTAATGCAGAGTGGATTAATAAAATATATATATATTTTCTGTAAGGTAGAAAAACATAAAAACTATTTAAGTTTGGTTTCATTAGGCTATGTTCACGCGGCTTATTTCAGAACGTATTTATGTCGGATTGCCGATCGTAAATCCATTCCGAAATCAGTTGTAAATCAGTTGCAAATAAGTGTCACTTAGTGTGGCACGTATTTCGCGACAGATTTACAATCCCCATTCATTATATGTGGTAAATCCGTCGCGAAATCCGGCCCAATAATTGCACATTGTTTTTCCGGGCCGTTTGCGGCCCCAAATCCGCGGCGGCAATACGGCAGGAAATACATGTCGTCTGAACGACGAACACGTATTTTCCCATTAAAAACCCAATTTTTAAATGGCCCGCAAACTTATTTCAGACTGATTTCGGAAGGATTTTACATTGTTAATTATGGCGGCAAATCCGTTCCGAAATAAGCCGTGTGAACGAGGCCTTAGAATCACAGTGAACCACAGAATAATGCACTGCATGGTAGAAATGAAACCTAAGTGGAACAAATAAGCTCACATATTTTGGGGGGACTTCACAATAAATCATACAGTAGCATTAAAACTACAACTCATCCTATAAAAAACAAGCCCTCATACAGCTATGTCAAAAATAAAAAAGTTATGGCAAATGGAAGGTGGAAATGCAGAAAACCCCAAAAAAAGGCTGGTGCATGAAGGGTTAAACTGACAAATGACTTAAACTCTATTTTCACTTTATGTAAATGCATATCCAGAGCACTCGCATATCTAGTGTATATACGGTTAGAAAAATTTACTCTTAGAAAAAGAAAAACATTTAGAAAATTTGAAGCAATCACAATTAATAAAGGAGCAATGCTTTTTACAGCCAAGCAAAAGCATTTAAGGTATATACAATTTCATTTTTCTCATTAGTAAGAGTGACCTTTACACTCATTTTTGTTCCCCTTGTGGCTTTAATCGGAGGTCATTTTTTCTCATTTTTCTGCTGTCAGATCTCCTGGACATCAAATCCACATGTGATGTTGTGCATAGAATTACATACCCTGAAGATTAAGAGACTCCTTCATCACTTCACATGATTAGGATTAACTGAATCTACAATGAAAGCCGTCAGAAAAGGAGCTCAATGCAGATGAAACTGCAGAGACTGAGTTGGTTGAGGAAGTCTGTATTAAATAGAAACCTTCATATCATTAAATAGGCAGTAAGTTAATTACTGAGGAAATCCCAAAGAACGGTTAGTCAGTAATAAGCAAGCAATTTACTCTACCTTAATTATGTGATTATAAGTGGGGTCAAGGGTTTGGTGATTCTGACCCTTTGTCTACGGGACAGTGATTTTCGGAGGTCTGTAATGGTATTGCCAGGGGCCTAGTGGTGATGACCTCATTGAGGAGATAACACTGCAACAAATGCACACTTACAGATTGCTGTATTGCAAACTCTGGTACACTGTGCGGGTTGCACTCATTTTCATGTAAAGTTTCATCTTATGTGTCAGAAGTTGTCCTGTCCGACATTTTTCTACAGAGACCATCTATCACTGAATTACCAGTGGGAATCACGTTGCAAACTTCATCCACTGCTCAACCAGCAGTCTCACAAATCAGGGAAAGTCCTCTTAAGCAGCCACAGCTCACTCTCAAAGGTCTTTTGAGGGTTAGCACCACTTTTTAATTGCTGTCTATTTTTCACGCTACTACATCAGTAACTGATTGTCACGCAGATCAACAACACTAAGGCTATGTTCACACAGCATAATTGCAGAGCGTACAGTACGGCCCGCAATTACGCTGTTATGCGCGTACTCCCACGACGCGGAGGGGCTCGTAGCCCGTCGGCCCTATTGACGGTCATTACTCGCGGCGCGTATTCTCAGCAAGTAATTGACATGTCACTTATCTCCCCCGCGCGTACAATATTATCGTATTGTACGAGCAGGGAGAGGAGGCGCAATCCATAGTTCTCTATGAGAACTGTGGATTACCGTAATTTCGGTGTGCATCTCGCTCGTATTAGAGCGCAAATACAACGCGAAATGCGCACCGAAATTCCTTGTGAACATAGCATAAGGGTAAGTTCACCTGGCATAATTTCGGCGTGTACAATATGCGGCGTAATGCGCCGGGTGTTTTGGGAGTCGCGTGTATTCCCAAAGCAGAGGGAGCCGGCAGCCCGCCGGCCCCATTGACATGCATTATTCGCGGTGGGTAATCACCACGAATAATTGACATGTCACTTATCTCCCTGTGCATACAATGCGATCGTATTGTACGCGCGGCGGGACGAGGCGTAATCCATAGTTCCCTATGAGAGCTATGAACTACCGTAATTTCAGCACACATCTCGCCGTATAGTAAGCGCAATACGCTGTGAAATACGCTCGCAATTGCGCCTGAAAATAAGCCATGTTAACATCCCCTAAGGCTGATGTCACTTACCTCACTCAACGCAAGAGCAATCCACTTAATGGGAACCCAGCCCATTTTATACAGGCATTGAAACTCATCCTCCATCTGGTCATCCGACCACTCACACAACAATCATTCTCATCCATAAGGCTTCCCATGAAAGCACATCCTAACCAACTGTAGCATCGTGCAGAATTCTCGTTTCCTATGTGAGGAGCTCTCACTCCCATCTTTGTCAGAAAGCAAACCTCTCTAAAGCTTCCATCCCCAACACTTTCGGAAGCCACCTGTTTCCGAGTCACCAGTGAGATTCACGTGGCACATTTAATCCACGGCTGGATCAGCACTCCCGCAGCTCATGGATAACAAGTCTCAAGCAGTCTCACAATCTCTTTTCTTTGACTGCCTGTTTTCCCAAAAATAAGCTGATATGAGGCAAAAATTTAAACATTGTGTAGGGACTCGCAAGACGATGAGAACCCTTAACCTGAGTTTTAAGCTTGCGTACTTTGATCAAAATATCAACCAGTACCTCATGTTTGATGTTTTTCAGGAAAAGTTTTGGAAGGCGTAAGTATTTTGTGTTGGACACTTGAAATATGCTAAGCAACTAATTCAATCGAATAGTAAGGGCATCATCAATTGGCTGTAATCCAGTATGGTGTACCACATGTAGCTGCATAATTGGCATGCTCTATAAGCCTTATCCATATTCAATTGTAATGCTAGTAATCACCCCCCTCATAGGTGTGTTAGTGGTTGTTTATCAATATTTTTGCACATGTGTGATCTCCCCTGTATGGTGCTGTGGCTTTTCTATATACTGGTGTGACCTGGTAAAGATTCAAAGTTTAAGAAAAATTTGCCTCAGCGCTTACTTCACAGCGAAATGAGTTACCACATCAAAAGAAATGGATATAAATTTTAAAGACTACTTTATTAAAACAATAAAAAGGGGAGCTCTATGCTTTTCTTGCCCAGACTGGCAGTTCCTCAGGAGATGTATGTGTCCAGCTTAGATTAGGTAAGGGCGCATCCCCACGGCAGAGACAAATACCATTCGGATTATATGTGATATGTGATTTGCCATGGCACCTCATGGCAAGTCACATATTTACTTTAAAAATTAGGAAGGTATGAACTGGTACTTATTCAATGTGCAGTTTTTTACTAAGCAGTCCCCCCCCTCCCCCAGTGGATGGGTGTGTGAGCAATTTTTTACCTAGGGGAATGAAACCCGTTAAATTTTTTTTCCATGTAGCAATGGGGCTAATATTGCCTCACACTGGGAATAGTTTTAGGGCCCCGCCATTTCAGCTGTGATTTCCCGCCTTTGGGGTTGTTTTTTTTGTAAATTTAAAGTCCCATTTTTTTTGCTGTGATTTTTTTTTTTTTTTTTGGGTATATTTATTTAGTTGAAAATTTTTAAACATGTTTTTTTTTGGGCACTTATGAAAATTTCCCTTTAAAAAGACAAAAAAGGAAAAATTAATAAAAAATGCTGCATTTTGATAAAAAAATAAATCCCGCTGTTTCCCAAAAAAATGTTACCCAAAAAACCCCCCAAAAACAAAAAAACTGTGCGACTTTTTGCTTTTAGCATATTTTCTAGAGACTTTAAAGTAATGTGAAAGGTTGTGACACCCCCTACCCGAAAAATTGGTTTTCCCTTGTACGCAGTATTAAAACCAAACCCCAAGATGAACAGAAAAAGAATAGTATGATAAAGTAGCAAACAGAGTAAACCACGTATGACTCTATAAATTCTTTTGGGAAAAAAAATAGACTTTTGGGCCAGAAAGGGAAAAATTAGAGTTTTATAGGCCCCCTCACCCAAAAAATGGGCTCCCAAACCAGTTTAAAATTTTGTAGAGCCAAACCCCTTTACAAACCCCATTTTCTTATTCATAGCAAATTACATTATTATGACCCCGCGTCTAAACCAGAGGGACCCCCCTGGCAGCCCCAGACAAACCCGGCTGGGGTGGGCTTGGGGATTGGGTCCAAAAAAGGTCTTGGGGGAAATTTGCCCCAGGGATTTTGGACCATGTTGGGCTGCCAGTATCCCCAGCTTTCTAAAGGGTGTGTGGGGGAAAGTCAATAAAACAAACCCGGGAAAACAAGGTTGGTAATACAAATGTCGGTGGGATTAAGCTGGGGAATTTTGGGGGCCCCAAAATATAGTATCCTTCCGGTTTCTTTTTGTTGCCTTGGGGGCAAAGGGGGGACTGGGAAAAAAAAAGGGGCCCTGGACAAAACCCCCAACCACCCACATACAAAATTTTTCCCCCAAAATTCACCTCTGCACGGACCCAACCAATTTCAAAAATAAACAATTTTTTAAAATAAGCAAGAAAGTGAAAGTGGCACAAAAAGAAAAACCCCAATTCACAGGGGGCCCGGGGCAGGTGTGCACTCGCTTTACAAACAGGGGCATGTCTTTTAGTGCCACTACACAAGCGCCGATTAAACCACAATGATGGGAAAATAGAAAGGGCACATAGCCCGGGTTTGCCACCAGCTCATTGCATCCCCATGACTTTTGAAAAAAAAGGGACTGATCCCTTTTAAAAAAGCACAAAAACCCCTGGGCATCCCGGGGCTTACAGGAATGTCATCTTGAAAGGAAAAGGTCTCTCCCCTTTTCTTTTCCATCTGCCGGGAAACCCTTTACATGCTTCTCTGAAGTTTGTTCTTTCCCTTTTTTTTTCCCCTTCGGGACAAAAAGCAATGACGTTAAACTCCCTTTACCACTACTTTTCCGTAGAATTTTTCCCCCCACAAAAACTCTTAAATTTTTCTTTTCCAGCACTTCTCTATCAATTCCCAAAACCCCTGTACAAAAAATCCCCATCCATAGTGGCCCAAAAGTAAGTTTTCCCCTTTGGGGCACCCCCAAAACTTAAAGGGGCTTCCAGACGATTAAAAAAAAAAAAAAAAAAAAAAAAGGGCCCCCCTTTGTCCACTGATAGGTAGGTACATACCAAAAAATATTAAATGACAGCCCCCCCCAAATTAAAGGATGTAAATAGGGAAAAGCTCTTTTTGGAAAATTAACCCCAAAAATTAGAGATGGGAAAAAAGGGAATAAAATAGGAAAATAGGTAGATCCTCATTAAGGTAGGGCCCCCATAGTTTGTTTTAAAAAGGGAGCCCGGGGCCCCCCTCAGGGGTTAGTTAGGTAGGGTTTTGGCATCCCCCAAGGTTTTTATAGGGAGCCCGAAACCCCCCCCAGTAGATAAATAGCTATTCGGGCCTCCCCCGTAGATTTTATAGCTGTCAGGGCCCCCAGGGCAGTTTAAACAGACAGTCAAAGGGGCCCCCCCTTTGAATATAGCTAGTCAGGGGCCCCCCCCAGTAGATATTTTAGTAGTCAGGGCCTCCCCCGTAGATATTAGCTAGTCCCGGGCCCCCCCCCCGGGAGAATTTTAGCTAGTCAGGGCCCCCCAGTAGGGATAAAGCTAGTCAGGGCCTCCCCCAGTAGATTAAAGCTAGTCAGGGGCCCCCACAGTAAAATTTAAAAGCTAGTTGGGCCCCCAGAGCAAAATAGACAGATAGTCAAAGGGGCCTTTCCCCCAGTAGATATATAGCTAGTCAGGGGGCCCCCCCCGTAGATAAAATTGCCCCCAAAATGCCAACTCTCCCGCTTTTTTGGGGGGGGGTCCCCCTATTTGGGGTTCCCCGCCCCCCCCCCTCCCGGCAGAGTCGGCGACAGAGTCGCTGGTTTCGCTACCCCTGGCTTGGGCCCGGGGCCCCTCCTACAGGCGGGTGAAGGCCGCACCGGCCGCTTCACCCCCCCGGGGTCTCGGGCAGGGAGGAGGCAGGAGGGAAAAACCCCCTTTTCCCCCCGTATGGGGATCAGCGCCCCCCGGGGTGCAAATGTACATAACCCCGGGGCAGCGTCGCAGGGGGGTGTGACGCGTGGCTGCATTCACATCCCCCCGCAAAAGCTGAAGTACTCAAATCGGCAGCCTCCGGACGTTTCTGCAGGGGCCCGGTGGGTAAATGGAATTTATTATTTTATTTTTTATTTGTATAAGGGGGGGCCCCCTGCTAACCCAAAGGGGGCATTTACCCTGGCAAAAAAAGGGGGCAAATACCTGGCAACAAAGGGGGCAAAAACCTGGCTAACAAATGGGGCATCACCTGGGGGAAAAAAAGGGGCACTACTTGGCTAACAAAAAGGGCACTTCCTGGGAAAAAAAAGGGGGGAACAAACCCGGCAACAAAGGGGGACAATTTCCTGGCAACAAAGGGGGCACCCACCGGTGTAAACAAAAGGGGGGCCCTTTTTCCTTTGGGAACAAAGGGGACCTACCTGGGGAACAAAAAGGGGGGACTACCTGGCCCAACAAATGGGGGCATCACCTGGGGAAAAAAGGGGGCACTACCTGGGGAACAAGGGGGCACTACCTGGGGAATAAAGGGGCACTACCTTGGTAATAAATGGGGGATCCCCCTGGAAAAAAAAAGGGGGCACTACCTTTGGGAAAAAAAGAGGGCCCAAAAAAAAAAACCTGGGCCCAAAAAAAGGGGGAAACTTTCCTGGAACAAAAGGGGGCACTATTTTGTCAAAAAAAGGGGACACTACCCGGGTAACAAATTTTGGGGGGATCACCTGGCAACAAAGGGGGACTACCTGGGTAACAAATGGGGCATTTTACCTTGGGAACAAAGGGGGCACTTCCGGGCCAAAAAAAGGGGGCACTACCCGGGAACAAAAAGGGGGACTACCTGGGTAAAAAAATTTTGGGGCATAACCTGGCAAAAAGGGGGACTACCTGGCTAACAAAAAAGGGGAATTTTCCTGGGGAAAAAAAAGGGGCAATACCTTCAACAAAGGGGGGACTACCTTTGGGAACAAAGGGGGGACTAACCCCCCCCGGCCCCCCAACCCAAATTTTGGGGGTCTACCTGGGGAACAAAAAGGGGGGACTACCTGGCTAAAAAAAAGGGGACATCTACCGGGCTAACAAAGGGGGACATCTACCTGGCTAACAAAGGGGGGCAACTAAACCTTTAAAAAAAGGGGGCATCACCGGCAACCCAAAAGGGGGGATCTAGCTACAAAAAAGGGGGCATCTACTTTGGGTACAAGGGGGCAAACACCTTTGCCCGTAAAAGGGGGACTACCCGGTTTTGGGGGGCTACTACCTGGCTATAAGGGCATCCCCCTGGCTTTTTTCCCAAAAACCCTTAAACAGTTAGGCGGGAGTGGGTGGGGGCTTTTGAAGGGGGGTGGCACACCAAAAAAAATGGGCGGGGTCCATGCACATTTTTTGCCATTTTTTGCGCGCAAGCCCCCTTCAATTTTCCCCTTTTTCCCTTTCAAAAGTTGGCAAAATATGTATTTAGTAGTCAGGGGCCCCCCCCAATAAAACTTTTATACTAGTAGGGCCCCCCCATAAAAATAAAAGTAGTTAAAGGATTTTACAGTAGATATAAACTAGTCAGGGGCCTCCCCCTAGATTACAGGGTAGTCAGGGGCCCCCCAGTAGATATATAAACTGTCGGGGGGCCCCCCCGGTAGATTTTCAGTAGTCAGGGGCCCCCCCAGTAGATATATAAACTAGTCAGGCCTCCCCCCGGGGATATACGAAAGTCAGGGGCCCCCCCAAATAGATATATTGCTATTTAGGGCCCCCAGAGGAAAATTTTTGATAATAAGGGGGACCCAAAAGGGGGATATATAGGAGCCAGGGTTTCCCCCAGCAGATATTTAGGTAGCCCGGGCCCCCCCGTAGATACATAGAAAGCCGGGCTACCCATCAAAAAGGTATATAGGTACCGGCCCCTTTCCCACAGCAGGTTTTAAGGAACCCGGGCCCCCCACAGGGAGGTAAAATAGGTAGCCCCGGGGCCCCCACAGCAGGTTTAAAGGGGAATCAGGGGGGCCCCCGAGAGATAAATTTATAGCCAAACAAAACATTTAAAAAAATTAACAATACCACCAAAAGGCAAGCTCCCAAATAGTGGAAATTAAAAACGGGCTTACTATGGAGGGACCCCCAGGAGCCGGTTTATGAAGCTTTAGGCGATTCAAATAAGTGGGTAAGCAGCAGCCTGCAGGAAATTTGGGGGGGCGGTTCCAAATCATTGTATAAAGTGAGCCAGCTGGCCCCTTTCTTGTGAGCCCCCCGCCCCGCCTCCTGACGTGTGAGCGCTGTGTGGAGTTCTGTGTGATGAGTCTGACGACTATACGGCCGCTGCGGAGCATCGCAGCTCACTGAGGCGGCCGACAGCCCTCCACAGCGGCCGCATCAACTGACTGGTGTGTTGTCCTGCTGCGGCCCCATCTGCAACAATGATACAGACATAGCAGCCGATCGCAGCAGCTGCTGCCCGCCGCATCGCCGCTACGACCATGTGAGCAGCGGCAGCTTATTCAAATTAGTACAGTTCAGGCGGCCCAGGTGTGTCTCAGAGGCCCGGCCTTCCGGGCATCTGCCCGGTTTGTCAGGTTCTCAGTCCGGGCCTGCCTGGGAGGTACAAGACAATGGCCCATGATGAAGATTTGGAGGAAACTGGAAGCACTGTGTCAATCATCAATAGAGAGGTGAGTTTAGCATACAGTGCACCCCATTTTGAAAGTTGATTTTATTAACATTGCTGCATCGAAGCCACAAAGAATTCTCATTTAAATTTCATTAGCACCTTTTCCAGGACCCTGCAGACAGCCAGGTATTTATATTTCATAAGGATTTATAGAAGAACCGTACATCACAGGTCCACCACAGTTAAATATTTTTAAAAAACATGAAACACCCAACAATAATGTCACTCCGGTTTGTGGGACCGGTAAGGGAGAAACCAAGGTGGCCTAGAACCCAAGGCAGATGGCCCAGTGTTTGTACCAAGTCGTAGTTGGATCCACCGGTTTGATGGTATCAGGGGCCGGTTCTGTCTAAATCCCTCCCGCAGTATGACCATTTTTGGCCCCAAAACCAGAAACTGATCCCCCGAGAGGGGGAGAATGTGACGCCCCCAGGGGCATGTGAGGGTTAAAAGGGGGTGTGTAGAGGGTTGTGACTTGGGCTGCCCCAGTACTGTGTTGGTAAAAACCCATGGGGCCCCATTTTTTGGTTCATTGGATGGCAGGGTACCTGCCCCGCTTTCCAGGCCTCCCCCACAAAAGCAAGGCCACTTTTCCCCCCCCCCCCCATTTGGGGCCAGACAAGGCAACCTCGGAAAATAGAACATTCTGTCTTTGTAGCCATATCCGTATTTGTCCCCTCTGCCATTATCTGTATAGTAAAACCCTATTTATTATTCTTGTTAGTGCCCCCCCCCCCCCCCCCCAAGGAAATTACATTATAAACTTAATTCGAGCGGGTCTATTTTTTTTTATCATCAAAATCCCGATGTGTCAGTTTTTCTGGTCCCTAATTATCAATCCCCCCAAGGATTTTTCCGGGCCCCTTTTATAACTCTGTAATGGACCAGGCTTATAGCCAATGAAGAACTGGTGACAGTCTAACAAGCTGGCAGAGTTTGCTTCCAGTGTGGGTAAACAGAGTCCCACCCGTTCAGGGCTGGGGCAAGTGGGATGTCCTCCGCACCCCCTGGGTCTTCCTTTGTGCCCGTGTGGACAGGGTTACTGTGAACCGTTTTCCGCTGACCCTTATGCACCCCTAGGGGGAGCGAACTTCACGATCACCCTAAGTCAGGGTTGAACCTCGAGTGGGCGGTTTTTCCTGAATTGGGTTTGGCTGAAATGACCTGACAGATTCCCTGTAATTCTGCTGAAAGCCAAATTTTGTGATAGATGCCCGTAAACCACAACATTCATGTTGTAAGTAAATGATTTGTTTTCATGATACTTTATGTCTATTCTGCTTGCTTATTGAGAAACCTTGTTTTTTTGCGTTCATTTTTAATGCAATCCATAAACATCGAGTAAAACGATTGTTTTTTCCCCAAGTTCACATCTCTGGATGTTTATCTGTTTCAGAAATGATAAGGGTTATTTTTCTGCCAGCAGTTGCAAAGTTATCTTGTTATACTCCTGATGTAGGTGTTGTAATGTTCACATAGCTTGCTTTTCCTCTTTTACTACCCCGAATTAAATTTTGGCATATGATATGAAAAGTGTATTACCTGTCTAGATGAGAGTATATTATTTTTATATATATATATGCTGTTGTAAGTTTTCAAAAGAAGAAAAAAGAAATGATGGAAAACATTATATTCCACTGTGATTACTCTTCTCACAAGGCTACAGAGGAGATGAAGTCACAAATGAGCTTTTGAATCATGTATTAGCCTTTCTCTTAAGATATACATTCGTCAATGTTTCTTTTTCTTGGAGTCTTTACTCAGAGGATATCTCAATTCCTACTAGTTCAATACTAGTTCAATAAATAAGGTTTGCAATTCTGTCACAGTGCTGCTTTGAAAGTGATAGTGTGGTTTCTTAAAGGGGCAGTCTTTCTCCAAAATTTTGATATGCCTGGCCCAAAACCCCATATTTTTTGGAATAAAAGGAAAAAAATAAAGCCTAGCTTTTGGATAAGGTGCGGATTTTTTTAAAATTATCCCTTCCCCATTTTCATGTGAAGCAGTAGTTCAGTAGTTCTGTAGGGGTAGATTGTGTAAAACGGTAAAGAGGTTATCCAGACTGACAAAATTGATGGCCTATTTTTAGGATAGGCCATCAATATTAGACGGAGAGAGACTTCTGGGACCCCCACAGATCAGCTGACAGAAGATGCCATGAAATGTATGCGAGTGCTATATTCTCTGCATTGTTTACAAGTGCTCCGACTTGTAATCACCATATTTTCAGTAGCAGCTATACAAGGTAATGCACCACTGTATGTTTTTTGAATTGGGAGCCTAAGTACTTTGGGATTGCCACAGGTACGCACCCCAATTTCGTGTGTGAACATACCTAATACAGAGATCTTCCCAGATCTATCTGTACCCAGGACTGTATCCAAAGCGCTTCCCCTTGCATCTCTGGACGTCTTGTCCTTATCCTCTATGCCTAGGTCTCTCTATTGACATAGCGGCGACTTTTTTGAACTTACTCCAGCATTTTCTCACCCTGCTACCTTCTATTGTGCAATTACTATATCCTGGTATACACATACCATATACTTTGTTAGCCTATCTCCTATACCTAGATGTTCTTGACAAAGGCCGAAACGTCGTAAATTCTCTGACATCTGGTTTCTATTTTTGGAAAACATCTATTGAGTATATATTCTTATAATGTATAGTGAATTGTGCAGCTGATCCTAAATTTTGTTTAATAAAACCCTATATCTGATACCTTATATTCCCTAAACGGTGTGCAGTGGATTTTCTCTTACTAGTAACAGGACCCTTTGGTCTTTTCCACTATTGCACCCATTTATAAACTCTAGTGCCTAGGTGTGCGTAACCATTCACCTAGGCACCTCCTACAACTAGAGAACTTGTCATGGTTAACCCCTTAACGACCACGCGAATGCCTTTGATTGCCGCGGACAAACGGATATCTCCTGCTCTGTAGGATGATCGGGACTCTTGATGAGAATAAAGTATTATCATATAAGAAAATGCTAAAAAGATAAAAAGTGTAAAAAAAAAAAATTGTAAAACAGTTATCACTTCGTGGGATTAAAAAAAAGTAATAATCATATAAATTGTAGAAATTATTAGTATTAAAGTTAAAATTTATATTTAATACAATAATAATTTTGCATATTTTACAGTCACAAAAAAATATCATACACATATTAGGTATACACATGACCTTAATAACCTGTAGGATTAATCTAACAAGTTATTAAGTGTGAAATGTGAATGGTGTAAAAAAAATTGGAAAAAAATTCCACAGTAATTTATAAGTGAACTTAAACTATTCCACCAAAAGGTACAACTTGTCCCGAATAAACAAGGCCTCACACAACTGCGTAATTGAAAAATTAAAAAGTAAAGACTGCTGAAACGTAAGGAGACAAAAACTAAAAAAATGTGCTGGTCATTAAGTACTTTTCAGGTGTTCAGCTTAAGGGGTTAAAGGGGTTGTCTCACTACAAAGATTAGCTTTCAATGTGTAGGGAACACTAAATGAAGACATTTTCCAAATAGATTGCTTTTTATCACCTCTGAGGGCTCTCAAGTTTCTCAAATTACCAACCTGCTTTGCAGGGAGTGATGTCATCACACAGGTCATGTTACAGAACTGCCAGTAGTTTGAGAACTTCAGTTTGTTCTGATCTAACAAAGGAGTCTAATTAGTACTAATTGCTTTAGCTCTGAAGCTTCTCTGGACCTGGGAGCAGGAGATTTCTTTTTATCTAATCTTGACTAATTAGTAGAGGTTTGAATACATGGAATTGCTATGCTAATTACCTATAGCCTGACCAGGAAGTGACAGGATAAATGAACATAAGTTGCTGCTGGCTCTGTGAAACAGTGAGGTGAGACAACCCCTTTAACTTAAGAAATGCATACAGTGCATGAGTGCAATATTACAAATTATTATTGATACAGTTATCTCTTCTGATTGCCAGATTTGGACTCAGGGAGATTTGTTTCCCTGAAATGAGAACATGTGGCTTCTATCTCATGTTTTCGAGGATTTTGCTTTTCTGTGGATCTGTAGAATACAAGGTTAAATTGGATGGACATATTTCCTTTTTCAGTATTATAAACTACAATAGGTAAATATTTATGCATATGTAATCACTTAGAAAGCTCAATGACGTGGCCCGTTGAAGTAGATGATTATGGAGATCTCAGGATTTGGACCCCATCTTATATTGGTGGCATGATACAGGTTATCATAATTTTCCAGTCAAAAAAATGACTGGTCCCAAATGCAGACCCAATTTCCACCCCAGTGAGACCACATCTCTTTTTGCCGTTATTTTTTGTGTGTTCCCATACCTGTCTACTGTACATGTTTACATAATGCTGGTCATCAGAGTATGCATACTAATATGCTTACATAGGTTTTCCAAAGGTCTTTAATTTCTTTCCAAAGTCTAAAAAAAACATTGGTATTTTACATTAGACTACTAATAAATAAGGATTACCAGACACTGTGAGCTGATCTAAAGAACCATGATGAAAACAGACAATAATTAAAGGGGTTGTAGAATAGCGCCAGGAGCTGGTCACAGCAGGAGCCGTTGAAGGTTTCAAGAGAGGCTTAGATAACTACTTACTACTAAGTACTAAATACTATTAACCCCTTACCGACATTGGATGTATGAGTACGTCCTAATGCTGGTAAGTGGCTTTGAAACGAGGTCGCAGCGAGATTCCGCTACATAGCTGCCGGCTGTTAGCTGTTAATTGCAGTTAACACTCGTCAGTTACAACATGGCGTGCCCGCGACAAAATCGCGTGGCCAAGATTGCTTGAAATGGAGCGCAGGAAGCCTTGTGAAAGCTTTCATCGCCACCATGTTTTCGATTTTGTTACTTCTGGCCCCAGACAGGAAGTAGTAAAACTAAAATTTTTGTACACCCTAGTGTATTGTAATACAGTGTATAAGCCTGTAAAAATAATCGCATCCCCTAGTGGTGTAGTACCCTACAGGGACTCAAAAGTTAAAGTAAAAAAAAAAAATAACGTTTTAAAATGTAAAAATAAAATTAAAATCACCCCTCTTTTGCCATCTTACAAATAAAAAAATAAAATAATAAAAAATTCACATATTTGGTATCGCCGCATCTGAAAAAGTCTGATCCATTAAAATACAACATCATTTATACTGTACGCTAAAAACAACATAGAAGAAAAACTATTTTAACTGGCAAAAATTCCGGGTTTTGGGTCATGTCACATCCCATAAAAATTGGAATAAATGTAATCAAAAAAGTCACATGTATTCCAAACTGGTAGGAATAAAAAGTACACTTCAGTCCACAAAAAAATTCACCCTCACTCAAGTCCATAGGTGTTAGTACAAAAAAGTTATTAGCTGCAGAAAATGGCACCGCGGCGAAAATGTCAAAAATAGAAAAATATTTGGTATTTCTTTACGGTACCAACGCAAACCATATATGTTTGGTATTGTCGGATGCCTATCAACCTGTAGAATACAGATAGCACATCACTTTTTACAAAGATTGAAAGCCGTAAAAATAAAACTCCCACAAACATGCCACAAGTACGTTTTTTAACATTTTACACCCCTTAGAATTTTTTTTTTGCGTTTTCCCAGTATATTCTATGGTAATATGAATAACATCATTAATAAGTACATCTTGTCCTGCAAAATAAAAGCCCCCATACGTCTATGTAGATGAGAAAATAAAAAAGTTATAGCTCTGGGAAGGCGGGGAGGGAAAAACAAACGTGAAAAAAATAAGGGGTTAATACTTATCAAGCTGCATAAAACGTCTAGATTCAGCCTGATGGAATTAAATCCTCCGTTAAGGAAGATTGATTCATGCCTTATGGGTTCCAAAGTCTGAATCAGTAGGAGAAAAAAAGTTTAAATTCCCTCCACTTCTCCTTTCATCCACATCTTTCCCCACCTTTGGTTGAACTTGGTGGACATTTGTCTTTTTTCAACTATATTATTTATGTAATTATAACAGCTTAGGGACATATTTGAGGGAAAGGTTTTAGGGCGACATAAGAAATAGAAGTTACTGTCTAAGGGGTAGTCATGGTTACTACCTTAGGGTAAGCTTTTGAAGCATATCATAGGGACACTTATCTAGGGATAGTTATAATTCTTCCATTTCTAGAGTGTGCATTCGAATCTCCACTAAATCATGTACTTATCTTTGTCCTCCTGCTGTTTGTTTGCCGAATCATCTAGCAGTGAGTTGTTTTGCTCATATGCTTCATATTGCCTCTTCATGTGACCTATCATGTGGCTGGTGAATTTATTGTGTTCCTAGGTGTTGTTTAGAGTCCACCAGCATTGTTACAGGTTTCATAGCTATTTCACTGCTATCTTTCCTTCTGTTTCTTTAGTTGTAAATTCATTTATTCAATTTAAGGTGGATAAATTGAGGTACAGCATGACTCGAAATTCCTATACAACATTCTCCAGAGTAATTATTCTATGGGGAATACAAATATTTTCAAAAACAGATATTTCAGGACAATGTCACAACACCTCGTTAACACCTTTTTAGAGCGGTTTAAAACTTCAACATTGTTGTCATTATTTATAAAACATTCTTTTATTGCTGTGCCTATGAGCAGCTACTTTTTGCCATTTAATAAACATAGTAAGGGGAAGCTTTAGCCCCTTAGCGCACCATGGCATACTGGTATGTCTTGATGATGCTAAGGGAATATGGAGCAGACTCACTCACTAAGGTCTTGTTCACACGACGTTTTGCCGCAAGCAAAGCGGATCCGCAAAACGGATCTAACAATTGTCAGTGTGATTAACATTGCTTTCAATGGCAAAAGCACATCGCCGTTCACGGGAGATCGCCGATGCGCTTTTGAGAGCTCTCCTGCACAGCGCTTTTAAGATCCGCTTTAAGAATTGACATGTAAATTCTTCTTGCGTTCTCCGCAAGTGAAAGCCCATAGGGAATAATGGAGTGCGCTTTTGGCACCTGTCCAAAAGCGCTCCACACTGTGGGTACGTATTGCCGGCTGAAAGCGCATCCGAAAAGCGCAGTGCACAGCTGATGGATCGGAGGTGAGCGTGGCTGCAGGGGGCTGGATCGCTGGATCGACGGGTGAGCGAAGCTGCAGGGCTGTGGATCGGCGAGTGAGCGTGGCTGCAGGGCTGTGGATCGGCTGGTGTGCGAGGCTGCAGGGTTATGGTCGGTGGGTGAGCGAAGCTGCAGGGCTGTGGATCGGCTCGTGAGCGAGGCTGCAGGGCTGTGGATTGGCGGGTGAGCGTGGCTGCAAGGGAATGGATCGCTGGATGAGCGAGGCTGCAGGGCTGTGGATCGGCGGGTGAGCGAGGCTGCAGGGCTGTGGATCGGCGGGTGGGCGAGGCTGCAGGGATGTGGATCGTGGGATCGGCGGTGAGCGGCTGCAGGAGATGATGAATGCGGGGGAGAGAGAGAGAGAGAGTATACGTGTATACGCCGTGAATAATTAACATGTCACTTATCTCCTCCCGCGGTGTATTGTGCGAGCGGGGATAGGAGACGTAATCCATAGTTCTCTATGAGAACTGTGGATTACCATAATGACTTGGACGTATTTCGCCCGTATTTGAGCGCAGTACGGTGCCTATTACGGACTGAAATACATCCCAGTCATTGCTGTGTGAACATAGCCTCAGCCTGCTCCATATGCGGCGAGTGTCAGCTGTAAAAAACAGCTGACACCGTCTGGTAACAGCAGAGATCAGAGTCAGTTCTGATTTCTGCTGTCTAACCAATTAGACGTGGCAGTTAGTGCCATACACTGCTCCTCCACCTGATCGACCCCCCTGACAAGACTGAGGGGTGCAGAATGGTTGCTATGGCAACCAGAAGCCTAATGAAGTCATAGGCAGGAAATAATTTGTATAACTAAAAAGAAAAAAGTTTTAAAAATATAAAATTTTTTATTTTAAAACACACCCCTTTGTCATTTTAAGAATAAAATGAAAAATAAAGTTACACATAACTGGTATCGCCGCATCTGAAAAAATCCAATCTATCAAGAAAATAAATTCCCAATGCCAAAAATGTGTTTTTTTGGTAATTTCAATTGAAATGCTCAATTAGAATACAATGATCAAAAAGTCACCTGTATCTAGAGATGGGCGAATTTCTCAAAAATTCTATTAGCCGAGTTCGCCAAATTTTCCGACAAAAAACGAATTTATTTGCGGCGCATTGCATTAAAAAACAGCTATTTCCTGGCTGCAGAGAGCCTGTAGGGTGTTGTAGAATGTTGTGCCATGCTCAAATATGCATAGGGAGCGTGGTTTGGTCCTCATACAATGCTGTGTTTTAGTATGAATCGCTTCACTCTTCACTTCTCTGGGCACTTACAGGGGCAAAACTGACCAAATAAGTGAAGCGGGAACACAGCCTGACAAGGTAACGTCAGCGCCAGCTGGAAAGAACCGAGCTGAGGGCCAAGATCCTACTATAAGTCAAAGGCCAAACCTTTTACAACCGACATCAGATGATTCCATGACGATCCAGATTATGACAGAATCTGTTCTGTTAAACGCTGATATATGTAGAAACCCCCCGAAAATGTGGAGAGGGGGTCGGCAGTAATTTTGCATTGACGTCTCTGATCATTTTGCCCATCCTTTCATCCATCAGTGTTCGCTTTTAATCGGTCAATAATCCATCAGTATTGCTAAAGCCAAAAACAAACAGTAGTTGATCCAAAACAGAGATGACCAGTGTGACGAAAACAGCCTAGTCCGCCGGCCCCCTTTAGGGAAAAGACCGCCTTACTTGGGGTGATCCGACGTGCGCTGTCCCCTAGGGGGAGCTTCAAGGTCACCAGATACTGTTTCCCTGTTAACCCTTGCCCACAATGGGGCACAGGGAAAACAAACAATGCTGGCACCATTCGCTCATTTAAATTATAAAGGACCGTCCGTTACGGACTATAGCAGAGGTCAGGAACCAAAACCCTTTGGGTAGCATATACTATAGGACCGAGAATTTGGCGGCGAGTCCGTTGATCAGACAGACTAACTAGATTAAAGTTATAGATTAATTAGCCCTTTAAAGGGCACACTAAACAGGAATATGTACAAGATGGATAATAATAAAAAGTCAGAGGAGAGGTGCAAATTTACAATTATGGATTACCCAAACAAAAGGCAATTAAAATATCAAAGTCACCGTTGTTGCTTGGGGCCGGCCGCATGGGGGCATATGTGGCCTGGCTCTGCGTGCGATGTCCTGGAACAGTTCTTAGGTGCCCCCCTCCTGGGTCAAACAAAGAGCCAACCTGGGCTTGGCTATATCCCGTGAGGGGACAGCCCACGTGGCAGCCCCCAACACACCCCTGGGCGGTCTTAACTCCTCCCACCAGGTCAGGCAGTTTCGATACAACCCCAAAAAAGGACTAAACTTGGCAGGGCCTGGCACGAACCGAGCCCGGGGCATCATCAAAACCGGCTGGATTACCCAACCCTGGATAGAGACACACTATCTTATGGGCTCCCGGGGCCCCTTGTGGATACTCAGTCCCCCTCGCCTTGGAAACCTGGGAAAAGGGAATGTCGGCGAGAGAGTTCCAATTTTGAATATGAACTCGCCCTGGGCCAGTTATGAGCTGGTCGCCTATAAATCGATATGAAATACGGAGCGACCCAAAATGGGGTTTAAATTTAGCAAAGTCTTTGAAGCTTGCGACTTGGACCACATTGTTTTATTTAAAAATTACATGAGGATCCTTTTTGGGTTACCCCATGCTGTGGCGCTTCCCACAGGGCATTGGGGAAGAGACTGTGCTGTTAACCTGTAAATTTAGCTTGTCCTGTGGGGGGGAAGCTGTGTTATAATAATTAGATGGTTGGGGGGAAACGTCATTGGGGGATGCAGTAAGTGAATTCTTCCTCACAAACCCGTAAAAGGGATTTTGCATTCTTTTGTGTTCTTATCCCCCCTGCTTTTGGCTACCTAATCACAACAATCTTGTTCTTTTCATCCTTCTGCAGATAAAAAGAAGATAAAAACCCAAAACTTATTGGAAACGTCATAGGTGGTGGAGGGGGGAAACAGCATTAAAAACCACAGGGTTTCCAGTGAGACAGCGTCATTGGGCAGCACATGAGTGGGCCACAGAGGGGCCCACAATCAAAAATTATGGAGGGGGCAGAAATCAGGACCCAAGTGGCACATACAATGTGGGGGGCGGCAGCAACTCAGATCCACAGAGTGGCAAAAATACACAGTGGGGAGTGAGGGGCAAAAACAGCAGCAGCATGGGGTCAAGAGTGACACAATGACAAATTTCTGGGGGTGGCGAAACATCAGTACCCACAATGGCCAAGTACAGTGGGGAGGGTGACAGCACAACAGCACACAGCAGCTGAGGTGGGAGAGTGGACAATGACAAATTCGGGAGGGGGCAGCAACTGGGAGCCCACAGAGTGGCAAATGACAAAATGGGGAGTGAGGGCTCAACAACACCCCAGAATGGCAGAATGACGAGCGTGAAGGTACGGATAAACAGCAGCACAGCAGAGGTCAGAGAGTGGACAAGAAAATTTCTGGAGGTGGCAGCAACTTGCCAAGTGCCCCAAACGTCCATCCCTGTCAGGTCGGGTAGCCAAAGTGGCATAATGCAAGCTGGAGGGGCAGCAGAAATCAGCACAGCAGATGAGGTCAGAGAGGGGCACAATGACACGTGTGGAGGGGGAGGGAAATTTCCCATCCCTGGAAAGAGGGTGGGAGGCAGATGGAGAAACTGGCAGCAATGTGTGGCATCAGGTGGGGGGCAGCATCAGAATAGTGGGGAGGAATATTTAAAACCCAACTCTTTTCTCACAGTTTTGGGAGGGTCGGGTGACCAATCTGATGCATAAGGCTTTTTGGGGTGTGTGGAAATCCGGCCGATCCAGCCTGATTCATCTTGAAAAAGGTCAGTTCTCCTTTATTTCGGGTGGACAAGGGGGTTCTCCTTGGGGGTAATGTGGCCCCGCCGCACTGAACCCCCGTTTGATCCCAACTATGTGGGGCAGGACAGTTTCCCCACTGCAAATTTGGGCAATTTTGGGCCACACATCAAGTTTGGCTCCCCAGTAGCCCAGCAAATCTTCTACCTGTGGTGGCAGAGGCTGCCCCATAGGCCACCGCCTGGGGTTCGGGGTCTGTTCAGGTCCTGCTGCTGCTGAGAAACTCTCCTCATAGGGGGTGAAGGGAAGCGTCATCAACACTCCAGATTTTAGGCTGCTGCTGACGAGCTGCTACGCCTTACCCCCCAACCTCCCCAAACCACCGTGGCAGTATACGGGGGCGGGGAAACCCCCCCGGGTAACCAAGGGGTGACGATGGCGCCATGGGCACGGTCAACAACTACACGGATTTCTCTATAGTTGCCAGTTTTCCTCCCCCGGCAGGTAAAAAAAAGGAAACCCATTTTGGAACAGTAGGAGGGTGCAAGAGGGGGAGAGCCAATAGTCACCCCGCCGGAGGGTGACTATTCGGCGTCACTACCGGGCAAATCACAGCTGCGGCCATTGCGCAAGTGACTCTAAGGGACTCCGCCCCTTTCCCCCACTGTAAAACTGCCATGGTAGTTGGGTCTTCTCCTCGTCTTCCTCATCCCCTCTACCCCCCTTGGGGTTTTTCCTGCTCCCCCTCTCCGTCACAGAGAAAAAAATCATCATTTCACCAACATTGTTTGTGCCCCAAGCCTCCCCCTCCATTCAGCCCGCACGGATCATGTGGCTGTGATTGTAGGCGCCACGTCTCCCCCCCTGTCCGACAGTTTTTGCGCATCTTTCCAGGACATAATCGGGAATGACTTATTCATCCCGTAGCCCTGGCGACTGACAAAAAACTGGCCTCTCAAAGGGCCTGAGCAAACCAGGTGTCACAATGAGCTCCCACTGGCTGACATCAAAATTACCGGGGGAGTCCGTTTGCATCAATAAAAAAATCGAAAGGGCCTTTTTCTGTTCTACAGGCGGTCTAACAAATGGAGCTGGAATTTCCCAACGGGTGGAAACATACATTCAGCCTTGTTGGGGGAGGCCGTTCTGCCCTGCAACTCAAGGGGGGTGTGCTTGGCTTTGTAAAAATTATGAAGTGCATGCACAGTTTCCGGGCCATTTTTAGAATGTTTTGCAATGGGTGGAAGATTCGGGAACCTTTTGACAACCAAATTGAACACGTCATCAGGGGCGGGCGCAGGGGTACCCCTTCTGGGTGCACGCGGTACCATGTTCCTTCCTTTTGTCTGTCACCATGGCCCCAATTTGCAATTGCACGGAAAAGCCACACTTTATTTCTTTTTGCATGACGCAAGCAGTTCCTCCCCTGTGTGATTTTGTTCGCCACTGCGTGACACCACGTGCCCGCACATTGGTTGAGGGACGGCTGAGGTGGTGGTGGAGGAGGAACGGACTTTGGGGGGCAGGAGCAGCAGTCGACAACGTGGAGGAAAAGCACATCTCCTGTCCAAGTTTTTTGGTGGGCGGGCAGGAAGCACATTCACCCAGTGGGGCCGGAAGGACATGTACTGTCCCTACCTAGTTACAGCTCCCCACGTCCCGGGTGCCCTACACCTGGGAACCCCGATAGGGTCAAGGGCGGCCCCCCCTTTTGTTCTACATTTTGTCAGGGGGGGGACTGCCTTTTTTTGGAAAAGAAATTAGGCTTGGGACTCTCCCCCCCGGCTCGGCACGTATGCGCCAACCATCCTAAGGTGCAGAAGCTGACAGTGTCCGCCAATTGTTGGGCTGCAGTCCCCCCCCCTTTCCAAGTGGTGGACTCTGCTCGTTCTCTGAAACAGCCCCTTCTGCAAGGTGGGGGGCCTTGACGGTGAAATGTCATGCGTGCCACTGGGTGCTGTTGCTGCTGTTGCTGCCGGCAGGATGGGCCACCACATCTGAAAATTTCTCCCAGGCAAATGGATGGTGACCTGCATGTGTTACCCCAGGGCCGTGGTGCCAACGTTAGTCCAGGCCATGTTTTTCCCTTTCTCCCCCCAGATTCACTATACAATTTCGGGGCCCCTCCGGGGTTCTTACAAAAAAATGCCACACCGGGGAGGGATAATTTACCGCCCCTGCTTGCCGCTGCCCAGTGAGCCCCTGTCCACTACGCCTACGAAGCAGGTTTCTGTCCCTTGCCGTTTGGCTCCTAACCTCGCATGAGCCACCCTGCGACTCCGCCACACTACCCACTTTCTGGTGCGCCTTGCCCGCCAAACTGACACCCCTTCTCCCGACGAGATGTGAAGCCCCTTTCTTCACCCGGCTCCCAATGCGATTTCTGCTCGTCATTGATTTGTGTTTTCCCGTCACTGCAAATTCTCCTCATCGTTTTCAGTATGCAGACCTGACTGCTTGCAAAAAACCTCCCGTGCCACTCTCGACATTTACTACTTTCCCCCCTACGCAAAAAGCAGCGGAAGTCTGCCCCACCCTTCGCTGCCAAATAGGTTGGGCGTCCTCAAAGGTTCCCTCACTGTAGTGGCCTGACCCAAGACCACTAGTGACCCTTTGGTGAGGGAAAAAGAACGGACAAGGGGTTTGAGGACGGTGAGGCCCTGACCTCTCCCAGGCCATGCCAAATAAGGGTTGTGTCGACGTTCCCACCGATTTTGTGGGGTTTCAATTCATCTGGGTTGAAATTTATGACCTATCAACAATCAAGAACCCTTGGGGTTTTTTCGTCAAAAACCCGCACTATAACAACGGCATTTGGGCCCCACTGAGTCACCCCTGCGCGACTCCCCCTTTCTGGCTGCGACTTGTCCTGCTCCAAGAATGTTTGTCCCCTGCCATCGATATGAAGATCTGCCACCTCTCGTCGACATATTTTGAGCAAAAATTTACAGACCTTTTTTAATGAAGATATCTGCTATATAAATACACGCCTTATTTTTTTTTCCCCCAAAAAAACCCACAAAAAGGGTTAAAATTTAAACCCTTTATATTTGTACCATATGGGGAAAGAACAGATGAAATTTAGGGGGTATTTGGGGGAGAATTACACCCACCCGGACTTTTGGGGGAATAACCCCCCAAACAAAACAAAAAGGTACAACTAACCACTTGGAAACTCTTTGGCCCCACCTTAAAAACGTTTTTTAGAATGATTTATGGGCAGCAATACAGAACGTGGGTTGAGGTAAGGGTTTTCAACTACACAACTTTTGGTCTTTCCCCCCCAATCGTTATAAAAACATTTTTTTATAATCAACTTCTAAGACAGCACAAAAGCTTTCCAGGCAGACTGTAAATGGAGGATTTAGATGTCCCGTATTTAATAGGGCTGTGACATACGGTTGCGGTCCATGATTGGCTTCATGTCTGCAATGTCATTGAGGGTTTCCTTTCTTCCATCCATTTTTTACCCCATGCAGTATGGCTAGGGTTTTACCCTTTAAAAAAACTTGTAGCGAATAGTAAACTTGGCTTATTGCAAACCGAATTTTCCCTTTTAAATTCAAAACGAAATTTCCATTTTGTTAGATTCGACTCGCCATTTGTGTTTTAAAAACAACTTAAATTTCCTACATATTTTTGTTAAAGTTTAATATTTTTAATGGGGGGGAAAAACCAATAGAAATTTTTGTATATCCTTTTTTATTAAAATTTTAAATTTCTAGTTTGGGAAATTACAAGGTTAGAGCTTTTAATATTTTTTGTTAAGTTATTAGAATTTTTAAATTCCTTATGGGGGATTTTTGAATTGTTTTTGGGTTTTAAACAATTTTTTTTGTTTTTTTTAAAAGGGAATTTTTAAAGGGTTTAAAGGGGGGTTATTGGCTTTTGAGCCAAGGTTATTTCTTTTTTCCGTTTTTAAACTTTTTAGCTGTTGTGGGAAAAATTATGTGCCAATAAGCGGGATGGAAACTGTGGAGCACCATATGCCATTGACATAAGGGGTGAACATCAACAATGACTAACTGCCAAATTGAACTAGGGGTTACTAGCTGTCTGTCTAAAACAACAGTTCAGTGAATCCTACCATGTATGAGTCTCTGCAGCAAAGATTTGGTCACTGCACCTCTGTTAACTAAGTTACATCTGCAGAATGGCTTCCATTTTCATGGCAGTATCGGAATTTAACCTCCACTGCTTGCCTTCTCCGATGAGTTACATTTTTTGCTCATTGTACGGATGGACATTGACAAGTCAGGTGAGATACATGAGAGAACAAATCACTGCAACCACTGCTGGAAGAACAAAGCTGGTGCTGGCAGCACTGTAGTCTGGGTAATGTTTTTGTGGCATTCTCTGGGTCAAATCATACATGAGGAAGACACTCTCCACTGATTTAGGTATGAATCCATCCTTGTAGATCATGTACATTCATACTGTATATGCTCATAGTCTACCTGGTGTTAAATTGGAACAGCAAGACAGTGTACCATGTCACATGGCTAGAAATGTCAAACATTGGTTGGAGGAGTACCTTCGAAAACCTTCCCTGGCTCCTTAACTTACCAGACTTGAACCCAATTGAGCATCTGTGGGACCACCACAATATTGTGTTTGCTCTATCTCCCTGATGCACCCTCCAGCAGCTGTGGGGTGCACAGATACCTGTGACAAGCTGCCACGACCTTATTGAGTCACACCCAGCCCATCTATCTGCTGTCTGTGCTGCACACAGCGGTTACTCTGGATATTAGCTGATGGTCATAATAATGTGACTCAACTGTGTAGTTTACCAGCCATAGAAAAGTAACTAATTCAAATCAGAATGGAGCTTAGTCATGGTACCAATTTACCATTGCTCATCGGATGTATGTAGGGAGCAGCTTTGCCGCTGTCATATTACACACACTGCTTATCTAAATACTTTGAATTTAGCAATTGAAAAGACAGACTTACTGCTGTATGATTCTCTGTGCAGCTGATATACTAGAGCTCAGTAACAATATGAGAGACCTCCTAACAACCAATATAAAATAAGAAGTCTTAGGATAATTAAGTGGCTAAAGTTCCACATTTTTTATTCATTGACTTCAATGATGAAAATACCTGCAAAGAAAATGGATGTGAAAACATTTTATAAGTGGTACAGAAGGGGACTTTTTCAACTCGATGATGCTAAAACTTTTTCCTAGAATGTTTCTTTCTTTCTTTTGAACAAAAAACCATCTCTCTGGCACCAAATACTGAATTTCAAATATATGTATTTTTTCCGTGGTTCTCAAGTGCACCATTATCTCTCCAGCAACTCTATGTGGGAATGAAACCTAACAGCACAATAACACATTTCTTCAACTCGTTCCTGAGCTAGTATGAATTGCATCTTTCGGTAGCAATAATGATGTTCCTGTTATATGCATTTAATTAAATGTTCAATGCTCACATTTTCTGTTCTATTAACAGAAGCTGAACATGCGAAAAACAACATAATATTACAGCGTGGTGCCTCCCCCTGTGCCCTATATTCAGCATTGACGTGCAATCCCTGCACTATTCAAAGATTGTCTAAACTGCTGAGTACAAACAAAAGTTTCTAAATTCCTTCAATGTCAGAAGAAGATAGAACTTAGATAGCCCAACAGTTGGAAGAACTACAGGAGGCAGATGGTCAACAATATATTAAAATAACAGTGGCCCCAAATATAATAAAATATTGCTATAATGCCCCATTTCATGTTACGTCTTGATGATTAGAAAGTCACTTTGCCTCCTAAGATGGTAAACAGAAGGAAATTAAAAAAATAAATAAAAGGGGTGTTTCCACCATGCACTTGATATGTCATCAAAATGTGATAGGTACGAGTCCTACCTCTGGTACCTGCACCTGTCTTGGGAACGGCCCCTAAAAGTCTTGGCTTGGGGGCGGCAGTTTCTAAGGTATATTTACAGTGAAATAAATAATTATTTGATCCCTTGCTGATTGTGTAAGTTTGCCCACTGACAAAGACATGAACAGTCTATAATTTTAAGGGTAGGTTAATTTTAACATTGAGAGATAGAATATCAAAAATAAAATCCAGAAAATCATATCATATAAATTATATAAATGTATTTGCATTTTGAAGTAAGAAATATGTATTTGATCCCTTTGGCAAACAAGACTTAATACTTGGTGGCAAAACCCTTCTTGGCCAGCACAGCAGTTAGACATTTTTTGTGGTTGATGATGAGGTTTGCGCACATGTCAGGTGGAATTTTGGTCCCCTCCTCATTGCAGATCATCTCTAAATTATTAAGATTTTGACCCTGTCCCTTGGCAACTCAGAGCTTCAACTCTTTCCATAAGTTTTCTATAGGATTAAGGTCTGGATACTGGCTAGGCCACTCCATGACCTTAATGTGCTTATTTTTGAGCCACTCCTTTGTTGCATTGGCTGTATGTTTTGGGTCATTGTCTTGCTGGAAGACCCAGCCACGACCCATTTTTAATGTCCTGGAGGAGAGAAGGAGATTGTCACTCAAGATTTTACAGTAGATGGCTCCATCCATTCTCCCATTGAAGCAGTGAAGTAGTCCTGTGCCCTTAGCAGAGAAACATCCCCAAAACATAATGGGGCACATTTATCAAGGCAGTTGTGCCAGAATTCTGTCACAATTTGCGCCAAAAATAACGTCTTAGAAGCTTTACGCCACATCTACTATGTGTTTTAGACAGTTTCAGACGCTTCTGCGCCTCATTCAACAAAGGGGTGTGGCCTTGAAAAAGGCTTTGTGGAAAAGGAGCGTGACTTAGAATGCGACAAAAATGCACCAGAATTTTGTCGTAGTTTGTGGCGTAAAAGTAAATCAACTTAAAGATGGTACAAACTTAAACTAGACAGTTCTAACCTGCACCAGATTTATCAATACTGTGATAAATGTGGTGCATTGTAAGATTGTCTGGACTAACTTAAAACTGTCTAACGGTTAGACACTATTGATAATTGTGCCCCAATGTTTCCATCTCCATGTTTGACAGTGGGGACGGTGTTATTTGGGTCACAGGCAGCACTTCTCTTCCTCCAAACACAGCGAGTTGAGTTAATGCCAAAGAGCTAATTTTTTATCTCATCTGACCAAAGCACCTTCATCCAATCCCTCACAGAATCATCCAGGTGTTCATTGGCAAACTTCAGATGGGCCTACACGTGTGCCTTCTTGAGCAGGGGGACCTCGCAGGCACTGCAGGATTTTAAACCATTACGGCGTAATGTGTTACCAATGGTTTTCCTGGTGACTGTGGTCCCAGCTGCCTTGAGATCATTAACAAGTTCCCCCGTGTAGATTTAGGCTGATCTCTCACCTTTCTCATGATCAAGGATACCCTAGGAGGTGAGATTTTGCATGGTGCCTCAGATCAATGTCGATTGACAGTCATTTTGTATTTCTTCCATTTTCTTACTATTGCACCAACAGTTGTCTCCTTTTCACCCAGCGCCTTACTTATGGTTTTGTAGCCCATTCCAGATTTGTGCAGGTCTATGATCTTGTCCCTGACATCCTTAGAAAGCTCTTTGGTCTTGCCCATGTTGAAGAGGTTAGAGTCTGACTGATTGAGTCTGTGGACAGGAATCTTTTATAAAGGTGACTACTTAAGACAGCTGTCTTTAATGCAGGTAATGAGTCGATTAGGAGTGTCTAACTGGTCTGTAGGAGCCAAAACTCTTAATGGTTGGTAGGGGATCAAATACTTATTTCTCTCAGCAAAAGGCTAATAAATTTATATAATATATACAATGTGATATTCTGGATTTTATTTAGTATATTCTATCTCTCAATGTTAAAATTAACCTACCCTTAAACTTATAGACTGTCCCTGTCTTCGTCAGTGAGCAAACTTAAAAATTACAATGGATCAAATAATTATTTCCTTCACTGTAACTTTAAAATCATAATAAAAATGTTTAATTTTAAAAAAAAAATAAATAGTGTCACATTATTATAACCACCAGTGAATATCGAGAGTAACCGCCATGTGCAGCACAGAGAGCAGCTTAATGGGCGGAGAGTGATTAAATAAGGTCCTCGTAGGTTGTTTCAGCTCCCTGGCACCATGTTGACTGAAGTGCATCCCACAGCTGCAGGAGGGTGCATGGGGGAGGATCCACAGAGTGAACATAACAATCGAAATGGTCCCACAGATGCTCGATTGGGTTCACGTCTGGGGAATTAGTAGGCTGGGGTAGTAAATGGTCATTCTTGTGATTAATTTGTTTATAAATCTGTAGTGCAGAAGAATAGAATTGAATTCATGTTTTTGTTTGCACATTCATGTTTTTGTTTGCATGTGTTCTTTAAATGTTCTAAAATGTATGTATTTTCTGTTTCACATGAACTTCCAACATTCCTTTAGTACAATATTCAGTGACCGTTACTTTCAGCAGCATATATTTGGTAATTTGGCAATGTCAGATCTCCAAAACTAGAGCTGATAGGGGAAAACAGGTGTCATTTTCAGAATCAGCACCACCAACATACTCAAAAACGGTTCCAACTTTTAAGGCACCAAAATGAGTGTTCCCCAATATTATCAGTCAAGGCATAATCACATTCCATTCATAGTTCGTGGTGTCTGTTTACCTCTTCACCAATCCATGCCGCTGTCGTCTGCTGCTGTCATGCTGCTCCATCAGGCAACCAGTGCCTCTTTCCATTCCTGTCCTGCCCCCTATACACAAATGCTGGTTCTTGCAAACTTAAAGAGCCAGTGTGATTCACAGACGTGTCCTCCCACCTATCGTAGCCTGCCACAGACTGTTTAAAGGGACAGTCACCATTTATCCAGGGCTGTCTTTTCTATCGGGCACACTAAACAGTTGTCCAAGCCCCAGGTGATTGAAGGAACTTTATTCCACAGGTCAGTATAATCCTACCTATACCAAATTTGTATAGTTTTTGTTATGTCTTACTGTCTTGCTTTCTATTGACAGCTTTTAAAACAGTAACTTTTTTTTATATTTACGTCTATCTACCTGTATGGGCTATCATTTTAGGCTGGACAAGCAGTTATTTTTATTGGTTTCATTTTAGGATACATTTGATTTTTTTAAATAACTTTTTATTCCAGTTCTTTAGAGAGGCAACAACACCTGAAACTATTGTTGGGTATTGTTTTTATGACATTTGGGTAAATATGAATTTTTATTATTATTATTATTATTATTTTAGAGCGCCCTTGATTCCAGAGTGCTGTACATTCGAGTTGGTTACATAAATAACATTGGTCAAACAAGTACAAGGTGACAATAAGTAACTAACAACTGGTACAGAGGGAGAGAGGGCCCTGCCTGTGAGGGCTTACAGTCTACAAGGAAGGTGGGAAGAGACAGAAAGTGAAGGGCAGACATGTTTGTGGGGTGGAGCAGTGCAACACGGTTAATGTTGGTTACAGGCAATCCTGAAGAGATTGGTTTTCAGGGTACCTTTGAGGCTAGTGAGAGAGGGGGAGAGTCTGAGGTGTTGAGGCAGTGAGTTCCAGAGTGTGGGGGAAGCACGGGAGATGTCTTGGAGCCGGTTATGTGAAGAGCTGATAAGGGAAGAGCAGAGATGAAGGTCCTGTGAGGAGCGGAGATTGCGAGAGGGGTGGTATCTTAAGATTAGGACAGAGACATATTTTAATAGATCAGTCTTTTACCGATGTGGAGAAACCAGTTACGTTTACTTTTTTATTGTATTTTTTAATGTGCTAAATAACAATAGGAGAATGTTTAATAATTTTAATATTTTTCATTTTTGTAGTTCCCCTATGCTGCACTAGTCACCACTAGTGCAGTATAGTGTCAGTTGTTGCGCTTCTTTTATATCCTACCATATGCAGTAACATGGCAGAGCTGGTGGGCCTTAATTAGGCCTTTGGCTGCCATGACAACCAGTCCACAACCAGTAATTGAGTTTCAGTGGGAAAGTGGGTGACCGAGGGGTTAGCCCTCCTATAAAATGGCTTAGATACTGTAGTCATACTGCTCAATGTGTCTACATGGTTAAACAACCTACGCCCTCCATGTATGGAGCCAGCTCATTTTTCTGATCCTTCTAATTTCTCTCTGCCAGACTTTGGGATTTACTTATGTTGGGAAGAGGTTTAACCATGCACATATTTTAATATCTGTGTGTATAGCATATTAGAATATTTTTAGCTTCATATTATTGAAATTAAAAACTGGATCATATACCAGTGAGAAATACTTTTTCGTTAAAGTAGCCTTTATTATTATCCAGAGCTGCATTCACAATTCTGAGGGCTTCAGCTGAACTCTCGTTCTTTTCTGTAACAATGTCTGTGGATATTTACAGAATTCATACAATTTAACTACAATTGTAGCTTTATAAATGTAGAAGATTATAACAACCAACAGAACGTTAAATGCAACAATGGGTTGTAAAATAGGCTGTAATGTATCTTTAGTAGTAATCGGAATGCCTTGCATTTAAATTAGGATCATATATTCTCTAGCTAGTTAAAGTAAAAAGCCACATGCATTACATATTCGATTTTTGAGGTTAACTGTTGGTTTTCAGTGTTGCAGATTAAAAACGATTTTTTCTGGATTAGTTTTAACCTTCAGAATCTCCTAATTACATACAGTAGTAAACATATGTGGTTGTTAGGCAAGAATCCAGTACATGACAATATAAAGTCCAAAGGAAAGGAGACATTGATATTTGTAATTTATGAGATCATATTGTCATATTCAATATTCTGAGTAATGATTCGCAAGACTAAATTGCATCAACCTTTTGCATAACAGACAGCACTAACATGACTTGATAAGTAAAGGTCTAAATAGAGCAAGATTTCAGGCTTCATCAATAGTGCTAAAAATGACCACTTTATACAGAAATTGAGTGCTCTACTGGGTAACAAAGACATATATCCTCAGTGACCCCACTTCAGCTGATTAAAAGCTGACTTAAAAGCAGAGAATAGTGAAAATTATGATTGTTGAGATAAAATCAATGCAGTAAAGTAACACAAAATTTACTTCAATATTTGAATCCATTTATTGGCGTTCTTGAGAATTGATTGTCACTTGTATATTCTCTTCAACACACTTCTCTAAACTAGTTCACAAGTATATTTTAATACTTAAAACTGCTTCCTCGTCTCTCCTGCGACTGAAAGATTCCCATTAGTTCCTCTGGCAAAGCAAGCAACACATATAACGGCATGCCCTGCACAGACATATGTAAATAAATACACTTTTCTTCTCTAAACACATTTTTCTCCTAGATCCTTAGAAGTCAAACCATGACATTGTCCCCTTCGGCCTTCTATGGGACATCTAATTAAAAATATCATGGGTTGCTTTAGTGGTGTTGAAGCACATTTTCAGCCCTGGGGCCAAACAAAGTCCTAGTTAGTGCTGTGTCAGATGAAGTTAGAAAATAACCATTCAAAAATGAAAAAAAAAAAAATCTCTTGTAAGAAACGGGCATAATTAAACTCATGAACTGAAATCTGGAACTCCATCGCTGCTCTTCTCATTTCATTTTATCTATTTTAGCCACATTTCTTCTTCAAAATTAAAAATTGACTTTACATAGTGAAGGAATGCTAGGTGACTTGAATGTGATACTTTTCACTATAGTCAGTAAAGTAACTACACATTAAGATGTTAGTTAACATGTCAGCTGTGAATGTAAAGTATATTGTAATTATTGGATGTAATTGTATTTCCTACTCACTAACAGGGTTGTCTAAGCATTACAAAAAAGGTGAACAAATGATTTTAATCTGCGTTATGAGACATATACAAGAGTGAAAACATACATTGTAATCTCAAACAAATCCAAATCATTTAAGCCAAATAATTATACTGGGGAATAAAAAAAATAATTTTTTTGGGTACCTAGAAATTTTGACCTTATTCCGAGTATTTTAGTGTTGCTGAGTCCGAAAATCCCATCTATTTTTTTCTAGCACCTCTAGTTTATGAGATGTTGATTACATGATTCTACATTGTTCTTGTATGTCCTCCCACCGATCGTAGCCTGCCACAGAGTATATAAAGGGACAGTCACCCTTTACCCAGGGCTGTCTTTTCTATTGGGCAAACTAAGCAGTTTCCAGGTGATAGGAGGTATGGTGATGATGATATTTGTCCTTTGTATAGTGATGCTATTTGGTACCTGTATATCCATTATTTAGAGGTATCATACATAGAAAATTGTCTTATAGTTATCTGAATGTATTTAGATAAAATAGATTAATTTATAGAAGTACATCTATATAGATTCAACAAACTTCTTCAAAGATAAACAGGTGGCACTGGTATATGTTTCTCATAACATGATAAAAAGGTGAAAACAATAATGTTCATCCAATTGCAGACAGCAGGTTGGTGCTCAGTGAAAAGTGTAGCCACTACAAATCCAATAGCAAGGAATATTTCCGGTACTCACCCTTTCTTCTATAGATTCTTTATTCTTTAAAAATGAATACGGGAATCAGCACAAACATCACAAGAGTGGCCCACGGCCGTTTCACGTCCTCCGACGCTTTCTCAAGGCATGACAATATTCCTTGCTATATAGATTTGAGCATTTCCATTGTTTTGCAAACACACAGAAACGAACCAGCAGCACTCTGCAGATGCCAAGAGAATGATAAACACGAAATATTATTATCATATTAATATTAATATTATATTATTTCAAAGTGCATTTCTGCTGCTTATAGTATATATAAATATTTGCTGGAGGAAACTGGGCATGATTGGGTATGCTTGAGGATTGTTAGAGGCATGCGCAGATGTTTGGTCATATGCAGGCATGGTCTGATATAGTCATGTCCTTGGCTAGGGCCCAATGCATTGCTTTGCCCTGGGGCCCATAACACCGTTAAAATGCCCCTGCCTTTAGTCCTAGTCTGATCTTCTGTGTTATTAGTGTTTGAAAGTGATTATGTTCAAACTGCTAGTTGTGGTTTCTGCTACTCTTCTTACCATGCCTCTTTTCTGTCGCTTGCCCAGGACTTTTACTTTGACCTTGTGTCAAAAGTACTCTGTCTGTCCTGACCATTTGGATCTCTAACCCCATTTATATCCTTTTCTTATGGTGTTTCTCAGATGCTGCTGTGAAAAACTACACTGAGGGTATGACATTGGAGTTTACCTGCAGCATTGTCCACGACCACTCACATGGATGACCAAAGAATCCTTAGATAACGCTTCTCAGCCCTTAGCCAAGTCCTACATGTGACCCAGGGAATCTACTATCTGCGTCAAGGGAACTGTAAAATTATTTGCTTTAAGGGCCACATGTATGAAAACTGTTTAGGTCTAAAACTCACCTTGATGCCCATAGCAACAAATCAGAGCGCCCCTCTCATTTTTCCAGAACACTATATGAAATGAGAGGGGAGCTCTGATTGGTTGCTATGGGCAACAAGGTGAGTTTTAGACCTAAACAATTTTCATATACGTGGCCCAAAGTTTTACCTACTGCATACTGAAACCTTACCTTCCCTACAGCAAGCAGCTCTAGAGGTACAATGAACAATAAGAGCAATAAGCACTTCCTAACAGAGTTAGGGTGCTTTTACATGCAGCTACATTGTTTATGCGTTTTTTGTGCAGAAAGGTAAAGCAATTAATGCTGTAAATTTCTGCACAGAAAAAGCATCCAAAAATGCATCAAATGTGCACACAAAAAATGAACTGTGTGAAAGCACCTTTAGATCACTTATTGGCCTGGCAACTAAATTTAGGAAGATCAAGGCAAGATGAAGAGACCTTTCTCTTTAGCATTTATTTATTTAGAGACTTGGCTTATATTCCACTTTGCTGCAACACATGGCCACATGATATGGTTTATCTTCTTTACAAAGTCACACAAAATAGACATACTTGTATGAAAGTCCTTTTATTTACTCTATATTAATACCTATCTAATCTAAAAGGCTGCACATTATAATTATAATGGAACTATCTTATCAGATGTATTATTCAATAAACATAATTAAAGGCAGTTGTGGGGGTGAATTCCACAGTCGCTGCACCTGCGCGCATGACATCACATCAAAGAAGCCAAATAACAGATGGTGCTCTTTTCCTAAGTATCACAAGGGGCCTATGTCATGTGCTAAAACTGGAGGTCAAGCTGAGTGTTTTAATGTAGCTGCCACTTTGTCTTCAGAATAATCATGATGCTGGTGTCTGTTAGGTTTATCTTTCATAGTGATGACTATCCTTTCAGCACATTTGCTTCCACTGTGTTATTTTAAGTCGACCCAAGACTAAGCAATGATCATTGAATCTTCATTAGTTACCCAATCGGTAGACAGTCTCTCTCAAAATGGTACTTAATTGTAACCGGAGTATATTTCATCTTGGACAATCATTTTGACAAATATAACAAATAAAGACCCATCTACTTTACAAATAATTTTAATATTTTACAATAATACGTTTACTCCAAAAATAAAGCAGATCTTGACTGTTGAAAAGATCTACCATAAACCTCTCTCTCTCGCTTTCTCTCTGTCTGTCTGTCTCTTTCTCTCTCCCCTCTCCTCTCTCTTTTCTCTCTCTCTTTTATATATATAAATATATATATATACATATACCTATATTTTTATATATATATATATTTTATACACTCCCCGGGCCCACTTTATTAGGTACACTGCTAGTAACGGGTTGGACCCCCTTTTGCCTTCAAAACTGCCTCAATTCTTCATGGCTTTAGATTCCACAAGGTGTTGCAACGATGCTCATTGGTCCCAAAGGGGCCCCAAAGGGAGTGCCAAGAAAATATTCCCCACACCATGACCCCCCACCACCACCCTTTGAACCGTTGATACAAGGAGGATGGATCCATGCTTTCATGTTGTTGACGCCAAATTTGACCCTACCATCCGAATGTCGCAGCAGAAATCGAGACTCATCAGACAGGCAATGTTTTTCCAATCTTCTACTGTCCAATTTCGATGAGCTTGGGAAAAATTGGAGCCTCAGTTTCTGTTCTTAGCGAAAGGAGTGGCACCCGGTGTGGTCTTCTGTGCTGTAGCCCATCTGCCTCAAAGTTCGCCGTTTCTGTGCGTTCAGAGATGCTCTTCTGCCTACCTTGGTTGTAACGGGTGGCTATTTGAATCACTGTTGCCTTTCTATCAGCTCGAACCAGTCTGCCCATTCTCCTTTGACCTCTGGCATCAACAAGGCATTTCCGCTCACGGACTGCCGCCCCACTGGATGTTTTTTCTTTTTCGGACCATTCTCTGTAAACCCTAGAGATGGTTGTGCGTGAAAATCCCAGGAGATCAGCAGTTTTTTGAAATACTCAGACCAAACCCCTTTTGGCACCAACAACCATGGCCACGTTCAAAGGCACTCAAATCCCTTTCTTCCCCATACTGATGCTCGGTTTGAACTGCAGGAGATTGTCTTGACCATGTCTTACATGCCTAAATGCACTGAGTTGCCGCCATGTGATTGGCTGATTAGAAATTAAGTGTTAACGAGCAGTTGGACAGGTGTACCTAATAAAGTGGCGGGAGTGTATATATATATAATTTTATAAATATATTTATATATTTTATATTATTGAGAGATTGCACCAGCAGTAATCTTTAGGGATAAATAAACATCTGTCTTCTGTCTTTATTTTTTTAATAAACAGCTACAGGAAAACCACGGCTTGCCCCAGCATACAGGAATCATACTGTCCTCTTTCTATAGCACAATGAAACATTTGGTATGGCACTATACCGTTATAAACATGTGGCGATCTCACCCATGTTAGGATGCGGCGTAGGTGGGACCTCGCTTTTGTTATCAGTCCTTCAGATATGACAGGTCCAAGTTCTGATTCTGAAACAACACCAAAAAAAAAATGCCCAACCTACGTGTGGGGGGAGGAAAACCCCCCCCAGGCCAAATACCATTAAAAACCCTTTTTAAAATGTTTTTTTTAAAAACCCGTTCCCCACAAAGAAATATTCCCCCCCCCCCCCAATCATTTTTTACAATCCCCAAAGAAACAGCTTGCAGTATGGTACATGTCACTTAAATGTTCCCAAAAAAAAATTTTCACTTTAACTCTTTTATAATATAATCCATTTCTATCCCATTTAAAGAGGTATTTTGAACCTAAGTAGGTGGACAGACTTTAGAAGATGTGATAGTGAAGCAGAAAATTGCCCTATTTGTGCAGATCAAAGCCAAACAATAGGAGATTTCAACTCTGACGTTCATTGAGGTTGCAGTCTGCAGGACATGATATAAGGTTGTGCACATCCTTAGCAATCTAGCTAAACCTCTTGCTACATTTTACAGACTGCTCTTACAGATCTTCTCAAATACATATTACAGGGCCTTGGCAAGATGGAATCCTACTCTTCTGCCCCTTTCTGATAATGAAGAGATACAGGAACCTCAGAAAAGACCCTTGATCTGCTAGGAATCACCATATTTAGGTTAAGTTCTTCACCAAATTTATTTTACTTCCTCCAAATTAATCAGAATTGGAAAAGCCGACTCCCCACTTTGTTCTATAATAGAGCTGACGGCTCCTTCCTACAAGCATTTTGGTACTGTCTTATTAGTTCTTTGTGGACTGATGTGCTGCAGTTTATCCAATCCTAAGGTTTGCCTTTTTCTGTTGGTCAATGAGCTGATGTAGTCTATTGCCTCTAGAGCCTTATTTGAACATCTCCTATTTTATGAAAATCCACCCTATGGAAACACTCAAAGACTCCCATCTTACAGGCTTAGATAGCTATGGTTAAGTTTAATCTCACCCTGTTTGAACTGACTTTAGAAGTACATGGTTAGCCTGATAAGTTTGAAAAAAGGACAAGCGTAGGTGGTTAACCCTCAAACAGCTTCTTATTTACATGTAGTTGCATGTAGATGCTCGTGTCTGTTATGATTTGCAAATCTCGCTGCCTTTTGTCTGACAGCAACTTCCCATTTGATCCTGGAGGTTGGAATCTGGCCTCTCCTCTGACTGCTGTAACCATCCGCCTTTAAAGAGAACCTGTCACATAGACTATGCTCCCTTTGCTGAGGACAGAACAAGCTAGTGTCCGACATGCTGTTTTCAGCACTGTGTCCCTTATTCTGTAAGATGCTGTAGTTTTGGTGTATTTAGTTTTCAAATCTGCAGTTTTCAGCCAGAAAAGTCATTCAAAGACTCAGTTTTTTTCAAACCCCACCCATCTGATGCTAGCCCCACCCACCTCAACTGATAAACCTATTACTTTGAATAGGTAGAAACATGAGATTAACGGTCAGTGGGCAGGGCTAGCCTTTGGCGGGCGGGGCTAACACATACTCATGAATAAGATTTGAGGGATAAATGCTCTAAAACTGCTGCATTTTACAGAATAAGGGGCACAGTGGTGGGAACAGCATGTCTGACACTAGCTTGTGCTGTCCTCAGCAAGGGGGGCATAGTCTATGTGACAGGTTCCCTTTACGCACTCTCCCAGGTGTAGCTCTTCAGCTATCAGGCCCAGCTATATAGCCCAAACTCTGGCACCAGTCTGGGCCTGGGTATTAGTGTTGTAAAACTAGAGTCTGCTGCAAGCCTGTATGTCCTGGTGATTTTGTGTTCTTATGTTCTGAAGTTTCCATGTTCCTGAACCCTAGCATGATGTCGCCTATCTGGTTCCTGAC
This sequence comes from Phyllomedusa bahiana, assembly GCA_025379985.1. Lineage (NCBI taxonomy): Eukaryota > Metazoa > Chordata > Amphibia > Anura > Hylidae > Phyllomedusa > Phyllomedusa bahiana. The sequence continues at coordinate 55,251 of JAODAL010016944.1, forward strand.
CCCAGCCCATCTGATGTCGTCTCTGCCTTGCCCGTGGTTTTGATGGCGTTTTCCATGTCTCTCTGTGCAGGCTCGGACTGGCCCACAGGGGAATAGGGTAAACCCCCGGTGGGCCCCTGAGCATGGTAGACCTGGAGTTGTTTTTTAACTGCATGTACATCCTCAGAAGAGGCAAAAAAGCAGAGAAAAAGAGGCAAAGAGCAAGTGGCAGAGCATAAGAGGCATCTATAGTCATTTACAGTGGCTGTAGGGTGGCCCCCTAAAAAACTCCACCGGTGGGCCCAGAAACAGCTTGACTGGTGGCCCCTAGAGTTAACTCCACCTGTGGGCCCTAGGCACCCCAGTCTGACACTGTCTCCTGGTATCCTGCCATAATCACCTTGTGTCTGTACCTCGTCTCCAGTCTGCCATGCGTTCATACTGTTTCTGTGTCCGTTGTACCCGGTGCCTGTATCTTGCCTAATGTGGTCCATTTTACTCAATTATTCCTCTACTGTACCCAAGGTCATGCCTGGTCCTAGTCCACAGTTTCTCTGGTGTTCCTCCGTGTCCTAGTCTGCAGTTCCTCGGATGTTCCACCTGATCTAGGTCCTCAGTTCCTCTGGAATTCCTGCAGGTTCAAGTCTGCGTTCCTGTGTCTGCAACCCAGCGTCCTGCCTATCCAGACTCCATTGTCCATTGCCCTGTCATCCTGTACTTGTCTCTCATGTCTTTGACTGCAGCTGGACAAGTATCTACCCTCTGTGGTTCCAAGGATCTACCCCACTTGTTCCAGCACCTCCTTGTTTGAGCACTTAATGGACTCTGGGGTCTCATTTTCATCACGATTTTCTTTAGGGGCCATTCCCGGTTTGCAGGCACCCTAAGATGCTAAAACTTAATAAACACCCCTAAAAAGACCCCTTAAGAATATATCCAGGGGTGTAATGAGTATATCAACCCCACAGCTCTTTCACAAATTTTTTTAGCATTAGTTTGTGAAAATTAAAAATAAATTTTTTTTCAACAATCAGCAATTTTAGCTGAAAATGTTTAATTTTTACAAGAAATCTTGGTAAAAAGTCATCCCAAAATTTGTTATGCAATTTCTTCCAAGTTCGGCAATACACTACATGTGGGTGCAAACTGCTGTTTGGGTACATGGCAGGGCATACAAGGGAGGGAGCGCTATTTGCATTTTGAAATGAAACTTTTGGTGGGGTCATGTCGCATTTACAAAGCCATCGAAGTACCAGAACAGGTGAAACCTTCCAGAAGTCACCATGCTGGATTCAACACCCCTCATAGATCCATACTAGGGGCTATTGTGCATGTTCGGTGCATATGTTCCACACGTTTTATAGCGTGGCTCATAAAATGGGGAGTATTACAGTACTGCATTGTTCTGGCTTCAATTTTACAGTGTTCGCTATTGCGGGTCGATAAAATTACAACAATATAAATTTGATATAGTTTTTTATGCTTTATTACTTATACACAATAGAAATGCGTCTATAATAAAAATTGCATTTGTATGTGGAGCTGATAAAAGGTTTGTTTTTTGCAGGATGAATTGATGTTTTTATTGGTACCATTATGGGGTTCATATGACGCTTTGATTGCTTTTTATCAAGGTTTTTGTGAGGTGTTTTGAACAAAATACAGCAATCCTGGTAGTGGTTTTTATTTTTATTTTTACAGCAGTTATCATGCGATATAAATGACATGTTAGCTTAATGCAGAAAGTCAATACAATTACAGCAATAACTATTTTTTTTATGCCTTACTGATTTTATACAATAAAAACACTTTTATTCAAAAAGGTAAACACATTTTTGTATTGCCATAGTCTAAGATTCATAGGTTTTTTTGTTTTTTGGTGTATGGAGATGTGTAGCAGCTTGTTTTCTTGCGAGATGAGTTGACACTTTTATTGGTATTATTTTTGGGTGGACAAGGCTTTTTAGTCACTGTTAAATCTGTTTTTTGGTAGACAGGGTGAAGAAAATGTAATCCTAGTAGTGTTCTTTATTTTTAACAGCACTCGCTGTGCAACATATGTGATAAGTTAGTTTTACTCTGTGGGTTGATATGACTATGGCGATACCCAATTTATAAATTTTTTTAATGTTGAAGAGCTTTTAAAAAAAAAGTCTTCTTATTCTGTATTCTCTGATAGCCATAGATTTTTTTTATTTTCTGCATACAGTGCTATGTATGGAATTTTTTTGTGGGATGAACTTACAATTTTATTTGTGCCACATTGGCATTTATATGGCTTTTTGATCGCTTTTTATTCCATTTTATGTGCTACAGGATGAAATGAAAATCACAATTCTGTGACTGTTTTTAAGGTTTTTTTTTTACAGTGTTCACTGTGCATGTTAAATAGCATGATAGATTTATGGGGTAGGTCATTACACGTGCAGCAATACCAAATGCATATGCATACTTTATTTTTGATCTTTTTGGGGCAATTGGTGTCTGTAAAGGGAAAAATCACAGTGTAAGTGTTTTAATTTTATTTTTTGTGCTTATGTTTTACTTTTTTGTACGTTTTTGCTTTTTTTTTACTTTTCACAATAGGGGACTTGCATCAGTGGTCTTCAGATAACTGATACAATGGAGAACAGTACACAGCATTACTATTGTGTACTGATCTTCATGGCAACTGTCAATCACTATGCCCAGGGCTGTCAGGGAAGCCATTGGCAGCCGCGATTATATTAAGGCAGTGCCAATGGAGGTCAGAGGGAGCTCCCTCCCTCTGTCTTTTCCTTAGTTGCCACGATCGTGGTAGATCACAGCAGATAAGAGGTTAATCACATGTGGCTGGAGCTAACTCCTTCCACGAGCAATACAGCATGAGGCCAGTTGTAATATACAGCTGCTCCCATGTTGCGATCATGCAAACCCCGCTTGAAAAGCCTGCACGTGTCCAGGACGTACCTGGAAATACTAGTCTCTGCACATACTTGTAGAACTTTTTTTCAACCAGAGGTGGGAAAATATGTGGATGAAGGGAGGGGTATAGGAAATGTTTAAGCTTTGCTTCCCCTTACTTTTGAAGATTGTGGAAAAGCGACCTCAGGCGGTCTCATGTCTCTGCCACTAGGTTGAGTACAGCAGGTCACCTGCAAGGTACATGCCACTGAGGGCCTGGTGTCAGTGAGGGAAGCCAGCAATTTTGGGTCAGTAGCCGTAGATTGCTGACACTTGTAGCTAGTATGGCTGTGATGCAACTATTATGGGCTGGCTTTCCTGGAATGGAAGTATTGTTGGGTGGGAGACCGTTCCCATGTTCCAGGCCAGGTGTTCCTGGCCTACTAAAAGCCTGTTATGCCAGATACCAGAGGGGTGTGGTTGTAACCTGGAGTGAGGACTGGGCAGAGGCTCTAACCCCCCTAGGCTGGTACTGTACTGTGAGAGTAGGTGCGTTGTGGTGTGGTAGTCGTGATAAGAGAGGGACTCTTTTATGTTTGTTTAGTGGCCAGGCGGCCTAGGATTTTTGTTTGTTATGTTTTTTTTCTGTGCCTGAATAAAGCTGGCTGAGGCCAGTGAAACATACAGCTCTGTGTCATCTGAGTGAACTATGTGTGCTTACTAAGGCAGTGATCCATGAGCCAAGAGAACGGGGACCAGTCCAATATGGCCTCCGAATGCAAGTTAGTGCCTATATATGGTAGCGGATGAAAGCTTAATTGTCCCTAATTGAAGCAATGGCACCAGAGTTGGTGTAAAAGTAGGCACAAGAAGTGGTGCAGAAGAAGTGGCTGCAGTGAACTGTAAAGGGCCGAAGGCCTGACTGTTAATGCTGTTAATAAGAGACACACCCACAAACAGACTGTATTGTGTGGAAAAGATGCTGTCTCTAGAGAGACACACACCCAGTACAAAGGCTGTGTGGTGTGATAAACTGTTGTTGCTGGTGCTCAAAAAAATTTTGTGGTGGTGGAGGAGCTTCTCGCCCAGATAGTGCAGATTATGCAAGAATCTGAGTAGCTGACTGCCACCATGCGAAAAGACAAGAAAAGGTTCCAGGTACAGTGTGGGAAAAGTGTACTTTCTACAATCCAAGTCAACTCAATGTCTGGATGTCCAGAGCAAAGTTTGGAGAAAGTGGATACCAAGGGCAACCAACCAAGGGGTGTTGGGGTTTTGGGGTTAGAAAGGACTATATATGAGGGAATGTCCCCAAGGGGCCAGGGCCATCCTCAAAAATTTAAAAGCAACCCCCAAGAAAAGCAAGCATTGGGGGCATAGATGTGGTCATTGCTAGGAACAACCAACCTTAACAGCAGAAAGTGGGAGAAGGCGTGTTGGAGGTATTACAGGGCAGAAAGATGTGCTCCTAATTGTCCTCGCACTAGGAGGTCAGGGAGGATGCAGTCCAAACCCTGGAGTTTCAGGTGGGTGGAATCCCACCACTGTTTGACAAGGGCTGTCAGGCGCCATTTTCTGCGACCAATAATTTTTTTTTGTACTTCTACCTGTGGGGGCATTTTTTTCGGGCTGAAGTGTAATTTTTATTGGTACCAGTTTGGTATCACTTTTATTCCCGTTTTCAGGGGACGTGAAATTACCAACACAATTTTGGTGTTTGAAATTTTTTTTCTTTTACGGTGTTCAGCTTACAGAATACATTATGTTAAATATGACAATAATAAACTTTTATGACCAGCAATCCCAATTATTTCTAATTTTATTTTATTTTTATTTTTTTTTTTGTAAAATGGAAAAAGAGGGATATTTAAATTTTAAATGTTCGAATGTGGCAAAGGTGAGCAAACAGGCACAGGGGACGGCCCCACCGAAGGGCGGGCTTTTTTGCAGGGCCTGCCCTGCTGCTTTAATAAAAGAAAGCTGTATGCCCCTCAAACACGAGTTGAATAAAATGGGGGTACGGAAGGTATGAATATGGGTTTTTAGCCTGTGGTTACGGACAATTGGCAGAGTAAGGCATATACTTGATGTTCTCTCACTTATTGCACCGCTAACCGGGAGCAGTGTTCTCACGTAGGTGCTGATGACAACACACCCATCATGCAAGACACTATTTCCCGGATCTAGCTGCTTGGCGGGGGAATCAGAGAGGTTGAGTGTAATTTTTTTTTTTTTAACCAAGTAGGTGCCTTTATACCTACCTATCTATCTACAGGGGGCTGTACACCCATTCATCTTCAGGGGGGTGTATACCTATCTACATGGGGCATATATACCTTCCTATCTTCAGGGGGAATGTATGCCTACAGGGGGCTATATACCTTTTTACCTCCCTAGGGGGCCTACATATGTACCTATCAAAAATTTGGGGGGTGGTTTTTAAAATTTTCTACCTACAAGGAGCATATCTACCTACTTATCTACAGGGAGCTGTAAACCTACAGGTGGCTATATACCTACAAAATCCTAGAGGGGCCCATTGCCCAACTATTTAAAGGGGCTGTATTACAAGAGGGCTGATACCTACCTACCTACAAGGAGCTGTATACCTATAGAGAGCTTTTTCATCTATAGCCTAAGGCAACCAACCCCTTAAATCAAAACACTAGCCCCGGAACTACGATTGGTGGGGGAATAGGGAGAGATGATAATAATTTTTTTAAAAATTTCTATTTTAAACATTTAGGGGCCTTTTTTTACCTACCTATCTACTACAGGGGGGTAAAACCCACTTTTTCTAAAAAGGGGGATTATACCTACCATCACCTACAGGGGGGAATATACCATCGATCTAAAAGGGGGTGTAAGGGGATTGTGGAATTTGCTGACCACCGCAAAGCATGAAAAGTTAAGGGCCCCGCCAGGGGAAACGGATCAATACCCCCGGGTATTCACCAAGCCCACCGCAAAGCCACCCCTGACGTGACTGCTTTTGTGATGGCGGCCGGGGTATGCGTTTACAGAACGTAACCGGAGACGAAGTCCCGGGGACAGCAGGAGGTCAGGTGGGCGACAGAGTTCGGGGCAGAGACGGGCAAGGCAGGACAGGTGTCAAACAGGGAGGTCAGGGGAAAAGACCGGGAAAAGGACTGGGGCACGGGGAACAAAACGAACTCCAACACTCCCCCAAAAAACCCCTAAATGACACCAAAAATCTGGGAGGGGGTGCAGGAGGCGTATACCATAATAGGACCCAACGCCAGCAATTAAACAAATTACCGGCGCGCTGGCCCTTTAAATCCAGACCAGCCGTCGCGCGCCCTAAGCAGCGGGTACGCACGCAGCGGCTGGGACAGACAGGAGAAGAGAGCACAGGAGCATGGAAGGGTAAGTATACTGGCACCGGAGCCCGGGCAGCAAGGGGATGGTCGCGGGCGGCCGCGGCACCCGCGCCGGACCCCATGCGGACAGGGGGGCAGCCGCGGTGGGCGACGGCACCCGCGCCAGTCCCCATGACAAGGAGGCTGCATTCCTAGAGGAGGCTGTATGCCTATCTATCTAACTAGAGGGACCTTTATACCTGCCTATCGATAGGGGGCCGTATACTTACAGTGGGCTGTAAACTTACCTATTTACCTACAGAGGGCATATATACCTACTGATCTACATACAGAGGGCTTATATATCTACCGGGTGCCTATATACTTATCTATCTAGTGTGTGCCTCTATACTTACCTATGGTCGGCCTATATACCTACCTAGTAGAGGGCCTATATAACTGTTTAATGGGGGTCAATATTACTATCTACCTACTTAATGGGGGGTCTTTATACCTACCTATCTTCTGGAAGGCCTGTATACCTTCCTACCTAATGGGGACCAATATATCTACCCACCTACTTAATAGGGGACCTATATACCTACCCACCTACTGAATGGGAAACTTTTATACGTACCTGACTAATTGGGGTATAGCTACATAAAAGGGGCTCCATTTATTTCCCTACCTATTTTAGGGGTGTGCCTACCTACTATGTGGGGACACAAGACAAGACTAAAGTTGGGTGCACAAATAGGAGCCCCATAGCCATTTTGGGGTACTCTTACTATTAGAGGAAGAAGGGGTTCATTATTATCATTAGGATCACAATGGATGGGGAGTTTGTAGAGAGATAAGAATTGGTAGAAAGTGTTGGAAAAGTGAAAAGTCTAAAATGTGTGTGCAGTAAATTCTGCCAGAATGAGTCATAGCCAGGAAAAACATGTCATAGAATTTAGAGATGGATGGAGAAGAAAAGGGAAATATAATGACTCTCATCAGAGAAGAGAATGACTCATCAGAAAATACATCATCTGTGAGTTCCTGGATTTCAGTGGTTATTTTGCTTTTCTGTTGGATCGGTGCTCTATTCACTGTCATGTGATGCTAACCTGAGCTGGTGTCTGGCGACTCTATGTTCTCTATATGAAGGTATTGTAAGTTATAATTGCACTTGTAAAAGTAAGGTGGCATTCAAAGAGAGACAGTACACTTAACAACAGTCCCGGATGGCAAAAGTTCTAGCTACACCACTGCGTGTGGTTAAAAACTTCTTTTGATGCTGGTCAGACTAGAAACAGTCTTGGGTATGCTGTCGAGTCTCTGCTGTTCAAGAAAAGAATTTAGCCCCCTCTTCTCCTCCCAAGTGGCAGAAGTATGGTATCACATAGAGGCATGAGGTACACAGTGTCTCTGACTGTAATCTGGCAGTAGTACAGTTTTACAGGGAGGTATAAGGTACATGCAGGGGCGTAACTACCGGGGTAGCTGCTACTGCGTCCGCTACCCCGGTAATGCCACTCCTGGGCCCGCCGGCAGTGAACTTAACAGTTCACTGCGGCGGGCAGGGAGCTGATGGGCCCGGTGCATGCTGCCTCTGAACGCCCGGGCCCTCCGGCCCGAGTGTTCAGAGGCAGCGCCACAGGGAGGCAGCTGCTACTTCCCCTGCTGGCTCTCTGTGATCACGTGGGCGCCCGGTGACGTCACATCACCGCACCGCCCGCGTTGAGCGCAGAGGCTGCAGGGAAAGTAGCAGACCGGAGCGAGCGGCGCATCGGGGGAGCGTGGACCGAGGTGAGTAAACTATTATTTTACCTGCCCCTAAGCCGCCTGTATACCCCCTAAGCCTGCTGTATACCCCCTAAGCCTGCCTGTATACCCCTAAGCCTGCCTGTATACCCCCTAATCCTGCCTATACACCCCCTAATCCTGCCTATACACCCCCTAAGCCTGCCTGTATACCCCATACGCCTGCTGTATACCCCTAAGCCTGCCTTAACCCCTTAAGCCTGCCTGTACACCCCCTAAGCCTGCCTGTATACCCCCTAAGCCTGCCTATACACCCCCTAAGCCTGCCTATACAGCCCCTAAGCCTGCCTATACACCCCCTAGCCTGCCTATACAGCCCCTAGCCTGCCTATACAGCCCCTAAGCCTGCCTAGACACCCCCTAGCCTGCCGATACACCCATAGCCTCCCTATACACCCCCTAAGCCTGCCTATACAGACCCTAGCCTGCCTATACAGCCCCTAAGCCTGCCTATACAGACCCTAAGCCTGCCTATACACCCCCAAAGCCTGCCTGTAAAACCCCCAAGCCTGCCTGTACACCCCTAGCCTGCCTATACCCCCCAAAGCCTGCCTATACCCCCTAACCTCCTATACACCCCCCAGCCTGCCTATACAGCCCCAGCCTGCCTATAGAGCCCCTAAGCTTGCCTATACACCCCCAAAACCTGCATATACAGCCCCTAGCCTGCCTTATACACCCCCTAAGCCTGCCTATACACTCCCTAGCCTGCTTTATACCCCCCTAAGCCTGCCTATACACCCCTAAGCCTGCCTATACACCCCCTAGCCTGCCTATACAGCCCCCAGCCTGCCTATACAGCCCCAAGGCCTTCCTATACACCCCCTAAGCCTGCCTATACACCCCCTCAGCCTACCTGTATACCCCTAAGCCTCCCTATACACCCCCTAAGCCTGCCTGTATACCCCTAAGCCTCCATATAGACCCCCTCAGCCTGCCTGTATACACCCTAAGCCTGCCTATACACCCCCTAAGCCTGCCTGTTCCCCCTAAGTCTCCCTATATACACCCCCTAAGCCTGCCTGTATACCCCCTAGCCTCCCTATACACCCCTCAAGCCTGCCTGTACACCCTTAAGCCTGCCTGTATACCCCCAAGCCTACCTGTATACCCCTAAGCCTGCCTATATACGCCCCCCAAGCCTGCCTGTATACCCCCTAAGCCTGCCTATATACCCCCTAAGCCTGCCTATATACCCTCTAAGCTTGCTTATATACACCCCCTGCTTGCCTTTAGACCTCCCCAGCTTGCCTTTAGACCCCCCCAGCTTGCCTGATAGCCCTCCCTGCTTGCGTGTATAGCCCCCCTAAGCCTGCCTAGATAGCCCCCCCCAGCCTGCCTAGATAGCCCCCCCAGCCTGCCTGACTAGCCCTATTGCTACAGTGAAGCCTGTCTGCCTATATAGCCTCTATAGCCCCCTAAAGCTTGCCTACCTATATAGCCCCCGAAGCCTGCCTGTATACCCCTAAGTATCCCTAGACACCTCCTAAGCCTGCCTGTATACCCTAAGCCTGCTGTATACCCCTAAGCCTCCCTATACACCCCTCAAGCCTGCCTGTATACCCCCTAAGCCTGCCTGTATACCCCCAAGCCTACCTGTATACCCCCTAAGCCTGCCTATATTACGCCCCCAAAAGCCTGCCTTTTATCCCCCCCTAAAGCCTGCCTATATACCCCCTAAGCCTCCCTATATACCCTCTAAGCTGCTTTTATACCCCCCAGCTTGCCTTTAGACCCCCCAGCTTGCCTTTAGACCCCCCCAGCTTGCCTATATAACCCTCCCAGCTTGCCTAGATAGCCCCCTCAGTCTGCCTAGATAGCCCCCCCTTCCTGCCTGAATAGCCCTATTGCTACTGTGAAGCCTGTCTGCCTATATAGCCTCTATAGCCCCCTAAAGCTTGACTACCTATATAGCCCCCGAAGCCTGCCTGTCTACTTATATGGGGCCCCTTTAGCTACCTAAACCCTACCTATATGGCCCCTATACCCCCACCTAACCCCTCCTACCTGTATGGCTCCCTATAGCTACATAAACCCGGCCTGTCTAAATGGACCCCATATAGCCAGGGGGCAGGTGCTGGAAAAGTCTGGATTCTAAGATATTTGTGTCTAAATCTGCAGGGACAAGTGGTCGGGAGACGTCATCATGGCGGTCTGGACCGGATGCAGAACAAAGGGGAAAGTCAACGACTCGTCAGAGAAACGTCACCTGTGAGTCACAAGATATAACTGTAATCACTTATATGTCTACAGAGCCCGTTGTACACTGTTATCTACCACTATTTTGGTCACCCGTATGGTTGGTAATATACAGTCTGGGAAAAACCTGTGTACACTGGTTTCTACCACTATATGGTCACTGTTATGGAGGTAATATACAGTCTGCAGAGCCTGTGTACACTGGTGTCTACCACTATATGGTCACTGTATGGTGGTTATATACAGTCTGCAGAGCCTGTGTACAATAGTATATACCACTTTATGGTCACTATATGGCGGTACTATTGGTCTTTATGTACTGATCAGTAATAGTGTAGGGGTATTATTCAGTCACTATGTGGTGGTAATTTTTTGGTTATGTTCTGGCGGTATAATCAAGTCCATATGTATTAGTGTTATTGGTCATATTGGTTTTGGTATAGTGAGATTTGTTTGGTAGCTGTGTGATGGTGATATGTATGTAGAGGTATTTGCCCCTTGTATTATCTACATTACGTAACAACATGTCTTGGTACATGGTCGTGGTCAGGGAGGCGGGCGAGGGGAGGGTGGGGTAGGGAGTCCCATCCAAAAGTTTGCTTTGGGGCTCTGGCTTCTCTAGTTACGCACCTGGGTACATGGTTTCTCATGGTAGTACAGTATTACAGGGAGATATAAGTTACAGGGTGTCTATCTATGGCTGTGATGTGACACCCTGTGATGTGCAGATTGGTGAAGTTATTTGTCCAGGCATAGACTAGACAACAGAAATCTATTTATATGTATGTAGATAAATAGAGTGCAGTGCACAGTGTGATAGGCAGGCTGCCAGCTAACTTTTTATGGCCACCACCATGAAAAATCAAGAAATGGCAGTGCCATGCCACACTGTTGTCACCTCTATACCATCATTGCTCCAGCTCTCTACTTAAAGTCCCCACCTCCAGGTCCTCAATGTTTTCATTCTGTAAGTGACAATATGTGCTGCAACACATCACAAGACCTGGCATTATATTGTAAACAACTGCTAAATATACTATGAAAATTATTGACAGAGGTCAAGAAGCAAGAGGAGATTACCAAGCACTTCTAAATATATAGCGAAAAATTATTGCAGTACCGTGTCAGCCAGAAAAATCTGAGATGTTAAATACTTTTTTCTCAAAAAATATAAATGTTCAATAGAATAATACCTTTTATTGGCTAACCTGTAAATTTATATTCACTAACTTTCGGAGCAAAGAGGCCTCCAAATGTTAGCAAATATAATTTTTTTGTTAGCTTCATTAGGACCACTGCAAGCGGTGGTACAAGCCGTGTCAGGGAGCGCAGTCTAAGGGGCCCCTCACCAGTGTTCGCCGCAAGGCAGGTTGGGCTTTTTGTGGCTGGAAACCCCTAGGTTGTTACCCCTGACGCGACTTCCTTGCGATGGCAGCAGAGGTGTAGTGAGGTACAGAATCGTATGACAGGCTTGTAGTCGGGGTCAGGCAGGAAGGTCAAGGCAGGTGGCAGGCAAAGAGGCAAGGGCAGGAGGTCAGATATATAGTAGTGGAAGACAGGCAAAGAACACTTTCTTTAAGGCACATTCAAAATGGGAAAAGTGCATCATCATCCACTGGGCCACAAGTAGATAACACGTTTATACAAAGATAAAATTTATAAGCATACATAGAATAACAAATAAATAATACCAGATATTATGCAAATGTACATACAAATTAATAGAGACCAGCTAAAATATATGCATGTGCAGCCCAACACAATAAAACAATAAAGTCTGGAAATATGTTGCTATCCATTAGTGAAGAATACAGAGGGTAACATGTATGAAAACTGTCTAGGTCTTAAGGACTGCCCATTTTAATTTCTCTTGAAACATGGTTTTTATTGGTTTGAAAAGAAAAAAAATAGGGAGAAGGCTACATACGAACAAAGTGGATTGAATATAAGGCACAAATAAACTATACATGAGCTATGCAAAACATTCAAATGATCTTCACACTACTGGTAAATGTAAGCAAACAAGGAAAAAGAACAGTAAGGAATAATTAGTCTGGTTCTAGGGGGGTGAAAACAGCTACAGCACCCAGATTAGGACCATAAAGGGCATCAACATAGAACAGTGGACACGTGAAAAAACGGCGGAAGGGGAATAAAAGGGCAAAACACCACAGCAGAGGACATGCGCAACCTAACAGGGGTAAATGTAGCTCTGCGTTAAATTAGAGTGAAATATATTAGAGGACATCCAAAGTTGTCCAAGTTCTATGCTTTTTAAGCACATATAAGGTGGGTCAATGAGTCGCAACTACAGGACAATTATAATTACAACGCCCCTCTTAATTTCTACCACAGTATAGGATTTTAGGGTCTTTCCAAAGTTTGCGCAATCCGCACGTGCGAAGTGGCACAACAAGAACTTGAAAAAACAATGAACGGAATGGTGGTGAGGTATGTCAGATAATCCAATGTCTAGACTGCAAGCTATGAGGGGTTAATATTTAATAGTGAAGCTCCGTAATCTCGACTAAATCAGAGTGCAGGCTATTGCATCCCCACGTTTCCCTTAATTTTAGGGCCAAGCCCCCCATGCATGCAAGGCATTGTACCCTCGTAGTCCACAGCCTTTCCAGCACGGATATTGGAGGAGGGAGCTATTCAAATCTGTTTCGGGCGATCCTGGTGGGCGGGGAAGATACCAGCGGCAAGTGGATTTTGTGCATCAGTTCCTTTGGTCTAGTGCATTTAGAAAGTCTTGGAGGGCCCATAAAAACAGCTTGCATCCAACTGTTCTAAGGGAAATATTGTACTAGATAGTTCTTTTTCCCACTTGATCATAGTTGGCCGAGTTTTTTGACCGGGGGTTTAGCCCGGTGGTGATTTAAGTTTATAACGTTAAAGGAGACCTTTAATGTATCCTCCTTTTTTCCCGTGCACATAAATGCGCGAAAAATACTCATAGATGGGACCCTGCAGCAGACTTACTGGCCAACTTTGTATCCCCTTATGACTATATGTTCGATTTTTAAGATATTGTTGCAAGAAACAAAAGGAATGACCGGGAAGGGGCCCATTGTCTGACGTGTATAGCGAAGCCAATATCGAAGGTGCAGTGTATTGGTTTTGATATAGTTGGTCTACTGACACCAGTTTAAAAATTCTGCCACATAGGAATGAAAATTCGGGGCCTGCAACAGCTGAGAGAGACACATTGAATGTACTGTTTCAGGATTCGGAATCCAACCACCCAGTATAACATAAGTGTCAAAACTTTAAAAGGTCAGTTAATGCAGGTAGGGCTGGGGAACGGGAAGGATAGAGGGGGCTCCAAACTAAGGAGGTTTTAAGATGAAAATCTACTGGGCATGGCGTATAGGAAAAGGATTCGAGTGGAATCAGGAGGCTGAATCTGATTTATGCCATAGGTATATAGCCCTGCTCTAGGAGGATAGCTTACTTATAGTTTGCTTAATTAGAGAACAGCTAAACCACCGATAATCCTGTATGGCTCCGAAAAGTAATTGTTTTTTGACCCTAGGTTTTCACGGCCATTCAATATATTAATCAAGGGAATTAGGCCGTTGAAGTCTATTAGTCAAGGAGAGCGGGATTAAATAGGGGATAGCTTGCACATTTAAATATAATTTTGGGGCAATAAAGCCATTTTATTTTACATTTAATTCTGGCAATCCACGAAATGGATTAAAGTGCAAGAGAAAGCGTTTAATTTCAGATTCAAGGTCTACTAAAGGTATGCGTGTATGTTATAATTAGATAGGACTGTCTTGTGGCAGGAGATACGAAAATATCTTTATGCCAAGATAATCAACTGTTCATCAGCCAGTAAAAACGAAGGGATTTAGGTTACTTACTTTTAAACAGCGTTATGATTTTACAAGAAAAAACAGATTGTTTGACGATTTTTTCATTTTGTATTAGTTCACCTTAGAAATAGTGGTCCAGGGTATCTCATTATTAGTTTAAATGAAGAAGTCGGGATTCGAGGACTACAGCATGACATCGTCTGCATAAAGGGACTAATTTGTGAGAAGCCCCTTTAACTGACAGTCCCATAAATTTGTGGGTTAGTCCTAATACGCTCAGCAAGTGGTTCCATTACAGAGCAAGAATTTAGGGGGGGCAAGTGGCCAGCCTTGACGTGTACCATTGGCAAGAGAAAAGGAGCGTGATAAGAAAACAAGAGGTTAAAACCCTAGCTGTTTTCGGATAACGTGTGTATCAAAGTGCTAGATTGGCTTGCAAAATAAAGCCAGCAAAGCCAAATTTATGTAACAATGATTCTAGATATAACCAAATTTACACCTATTACAATATGCTTTCTCCGCGCTCATGCGATAATAAAGGCCACACATGGAACGCTGAGGAAGCAGCAATTCTGTTGTTAAATCTGGACTGCGGCGGGTAGCGATCTCTTGCCTGTCTGCCCTTTCATAAATCCTACTGATCACTATGGATCAGAGAAGCAAAAACTAAGTTCAGCGAGACGCTATTATAATTTTGGATCATACAGCTTTATAATGTCGAAATGTGTAGTGAAAAAATAGGTCTATAGTTAGAAAGTTAGAGCCAGCTGTTTACCAGGTGTGAGTAATCGTGGTCGATAAAATTGCATGAAGTGCATTTCTGGTAGCGGAAGCCTTTTGTAGAAGGAATCTCATTACACAGATTTTTAATAAAGAGTGGGATGAGAAGGTATGAGAAAACTTGAAAGTATTCATTTGAGGAAGATCCATCGGGGCTGGTCGATTTATTAATTTTGCTTAGACGATGGCCTTTTCCAAATTTCAGGGCTATGAGAGATAAGGTTCTATAAATGTCTTCTTGTTGGGATATTGTTTAGAATAGGTAGTGAAATGGGAACCTCGGAAAGGAAGTTATATCCTTAGTGGAAGGAACTGGCGGATATTTGCGTTGGAATGTATATTATATATTTGGGTGTAGTAGGTAGCAATATGGTTAGCAATATCTTTAGGGTTCATTAATTTCTACTGAGGGTGAATTTAGTGGGAAATACGTGTCCTACATGTTGTGATTTGACTTCTATTTGCTAGCAGCCTTGTCCAGGTTGTCTCTCCTGCACGTAAAATTGCATTTTAGTTTGGGCAAGTGGAAAACTCATACTTATGGAGGTACATTGGTACGCACGCCGTTCCTAAGATCGGTATAAGAATTCTTTTTTGTAAGAAGGGGTCTTGATTTAAATGGACTCTTCTGCTTTCTTAATTTCTTACAAGAGGACTGGTTTAACTTCTGATGTCGCTTCCTTTTTATCTCTATCGGCTAGAGAAATAAGTATGCCGCGAATATAGGCTTTATGGCGCCACCATTAAAATGCCGGTAGAGGGGGGCAGATGGAGCGTTATTTACAAAAGAAAGGTCTTTTAATACGGGAAGACAGATAGCTGCATTTGCTGGATTTTTTAAAAGATATATTATTAAGACGCCACACGGGGGCGCCAGGGAGTCTGAAGGCCTGTGGCGATAACTTAGATCAACAGGGGCATTGATCAGACCAAGTAATACTACCTATGTCAGTGTGAGATCAAATATCTAACACAATTTAGTCAATTACAAAGAAATTCTAGGACGAGATCGTGATCATGTTTACGATAGGGAGAAATACGTATAGTCACGCTCAGAGGTATGGGAGGCAGGTACACCCAGACATCGTTGCTAGTCTTTCTTTCTAGCAACAAAGGAGTGAAGGATCTTGCGAAGATCTGCCCCTGTTTCCAGATCTGTCCATATCTGCGCTTGGACTACAGAGTTGAAATCACCGCAAATAATTAATCACCTTTCATACCATTTTTTGCTTTGTGATAACCTTTTTTAATAATGGAGATTTGTCTAGTATTAGGGACATTAAGATGCAGTTAAGGTATAGGGCCTTGAAGAATGTTCACCGACCAAGATGACTGTACGTACCTGCTGGATCCAATGAAGGAGTGAGTAAGATTAAAGGATACAGAATTTTTAAACACAATATAGCAAAACCCTGCACGTTTGGATGAAGCTTGAGGTGAAAAAATATGTGGGAATAGTTTATGCTTTAGCCTGAATTGCGGTCCATCTTGAGAAGGTGAGGTTTCCTGGATGCATGCAAGTCGGCACCCTGATTTAAGATATCTACTCACAGTAGGGACGCGCTTAAAGGAGAATTTAGTCCCTTTACGGTTTGTAAAGATTGAAAATTTTATCGTCATAATGTTCTGAAAAGAGGTTAAAAGCAGTTGAGCTGAGAGAAAGCCGACATGGCACCTGCACCAGGACATCTGAAGAAAAACACAGAACCAAAACACTGAACCAAAAAACATCATAATCAAACAAATCAGTTGAAAGACTCTTTCATTCCTAAACAGGAAAGAAATAGCTGGGGCAAAAGTCTGCCTTGATCCTAGAGGGAGAAAGCGACACTAGTGACGAGCAAACAGTAAGGCAAACAGAGGAGCACCCAATCAGACTCTCAAACATATTAGTGAGACAAAAAGAGTAATCAACACATTCAGTCCAGAGGCCTGGGTTTTGATCCGTGGCTCTATCAGACCATAGAGAATTGGATCATCTTACGGCCCTACATCTGTTTCTTCAGGGACATGGGCTTGTATCAGAAGTGGCAAGAAGATTCAGGTCTCTCAACAAAAACGGCCTCCCCTATGTGAAGAGTTGCTAGATAAATTGGGTCATCCGTCTTTGGTAATGATAAGCTTCACCTGGGAAGCCCCCGCATTCTATACTTGGATTGCTTTGTACTCTGAGAATTCTGGTATAAGGCTGAAATTCTTTCGCCTCAGAATAGTTTCTGAAAAGATAGAGTCTGGAAAGATAGAGATACGACTGGGAAAACGGTCGTGAGGAGGAGATTCTGTTTTTCCCGACTAGAACGAGCACGGAGGAAAGTCCTCATTTCACATTACTAAAAATGAAATTTATGGCGACTGGCCGTGTCCCTAGGGACTTGTACTATTGTGCAAGTTTACTTTGGTGGCGAGATCCTATGAAATCCTATCTACGGTCAAGATCGATTGTGAGGAAGAGTTTGGTAGAAACAAAAGTATCAGGTCGCGTGTAGGTATTGACATTAAGTTGGTCAGGTGAGATAGTTTCTGGATACCAGCTGGTTACTACATTATTGTGTTTACCTGGACCTGTTCTCCATGTCAAGGACATTTGGCGGCAAAGGCCGTTGCAACTTCTTCTTCTTAATGCATTATGGCATCGATCAGCGTTATGAGATTTGGCAAAGTCTGACATTTTTATTTTCTATGTGTTCAGTGCGGGATGCGTAGGGAATGAAATCTTGCTTTAGTTCATATCAATCATCTTGTTTGTGTCTGGTGGTAAGATGAACGGAAAGAGAGAATAGGTGTTGGGGAGTGTTGCTACATTCAGAGGTTGAGAGTCAGACATTTCAGGTTGTTCGTGCGTCACAACGATTCAGATCTTTAGGACGAAGTTGGGGAAAGCTGGGCAGAGGGAATTTTAGTCCTCTTTTGGCTTGAGAAGAAGGAAAAGAACTCTGGCAAGTTTTGGTTGGTTTGTCTTCTCTGTTTTTTTTGGATTGTAACCTCCCCATTGTTTTTTTAATTTTTACTTTTTTTCACTCTTCTCTTCTCTCTTTGGTTCACAACAGGGATATATATACCAGGGACCAGCAAAGTAGTGGAAAACACCCCTGGCTTAAAGCATCAGAAAATGCCTAGGACTGTGAGAAAACCAGCAAGGAAGGGGATAAATGCAGGGTTGATAACAGTTCCACCCAGGTACTATTAATCCTTTGATGTGCTGAGAGTGAGGATTAATTACACAGTTGCTTATCCCCATGCAGATGCTAGTTGGGGAGTGCAGTAAAAGGGTTAATTTAATAGACAGCTAGGAATGTCTTGTTTGCAGGCAAGGCAAGTATGTTAGATGCAGCCTAGACATTTTCGACAGGGCCACTCAGAAGTTTCTCTCTATTATCTTGCACCAGGGCTCCCCTGCCTCACATATCCTGAGAGAGACGACTGTCGCAGTTGAGGAGCTGGACAGGCTGAACAGGCCTTGAGGTGACAGGGTGGAGGTGCAGGTTGCTCTGAGTGATGGCACCGCTGTATGGGGGGGGGGGGGGGGCTGCACACAGTCCACAAACACGTAAGCTCACAGTGGCGGATCTGCTGTGGTGTTGTGTATGGAGACAGATTGGGAGCACAGATGAGGCTATAGGCTCTGGGCTCAGTAGAGGAATCCACGACGGTAATGGCGCAGCAGCAGCAGGAGAACAAGCACTGGCAAAAAGGTCTGGCTGTATCTCCAGCTGGGAGAGGGGGTGGAAGAAGGGTCAGGACATGGGTTTAAAATGTTCCAGTTTAAGTCAGCTGACTTAGTGGAGATGATCTCCAGGCGATTCTGTGTCTACAGAGGATTGTTTGAGCCGGTTTTCTGGAGTGGCTGGTCAGAGCTACCTCAGCACACGTCTGCTCACATCCCCAGTCAGGCCACGCCCCCACTGCCCTTTTATTTTCTATAGTGCATTGAAAAAAAAAACAGGGGTGCTCTGACTGGTTGCTATGAGCAATAAAGAAAGTCTTAGACCTAGACAGTTTTCATAGATGTTCCCCAAAGAGTTAATTGACTCGAAAATAATAAAAATACAAAAGCCCAAAGTTATCCAAAATACATACAATCCCACCTTAAGAAAATAGTAAAAATGCCAATGCCATTTTTGTTTACATTAGATCTTATAGGGACATGAAAGAGTATATGAAGGTGCCAGACCAATGTGATCACAGGGATTAGAATTTAATTTTAATATGCACAGTAAGAAATATCAGTACTTACAAATTACCTTGAGCATTGAAAACATGAATTAATTGATTTACTTATTTCCAATAGACATCATGTGTCCTTAGCAGTGTCTAAGCCAAAGTTCCTTCTGCAGGATCTGCCATATAATTTCTATGTAGGCCCCCATAAAATATGTAAAGCATGTATGTTGTGAATTCCCAGTGGTAATGCAATGTGGATGGTAAAACTGATGATTTGGTATTGTCCAACACTGTGTGAACACCATGAAACGTCAGGTAATACATTTTGGGGTTTGAAACGTCCACCTTTAGCAGTGACTAAAAAGTAATAAAAATATCTAACTCACAGCCACTTTAGCCATTGATTTCTCTTGTAGGGGTTTAGCCACGATGTATAATTGACGTGGAGTTTGTAAATTAAATAATAAACATTTTTTTACATTCATCATTATTAAAAAATTCTGCACTGTCTTTTGGTTTTAGCTTGACATACGTTTACGTGATCAATTGTTTACATCTCGTCTCCAGGGGTATACAACCAGGGTGAGAGCTTCTCAGTCATGGTGCACATGGCTATCAAACATCCCACCTTCTCTAAGGCAAGCTACTGAAGTGTTCAAACCCAGCGTGTGTCCATTCTGCTACATGTCTTGCACTCTTTAGTAATTAGTCAACAGTACAAATAAATTAAAAAAAGAAACCTCTTTAGGTTATGTGCATTGATAAAGAGAAAAAAAAAATCCACTGAGTTTGGTTCCTGCAGGGATTGTTGAAACCGAGGAAACCTATGTGTCCTGTGAGGCAAAAGTTTTACCTCCTGAGTACAATGTAGCTACGTAGATTTCACACATAAACAGAGAGGAGAAGTACATGGTGATGTCATACTGCAGGGTCAATGATATGCAATTCAAACAATCACACTACGCGCCCTTATGAGCACACACAGAGATTGAAGAGATGGATGCAGGAGGTATGAAATGAGATTGTGGCACAAACCCCTTTAAGTTTTGAACGTCTAGTGACTAAAATTAATGTAAATAAACAAAGCCAAAGTTATCAAAATGCACACAATTCTCCATATATAAAACAGTAGACCTAAAGTACCCCTATAATAACAATGTATCTGATAGTCCCATTACGCTTCTTCTGGGGACATGAAAGGTGCAGAAGGGTCAGACCTGGTTGGTCCACTTCCCATCCACAGATTAGATTCAATATGCATGGAAACATCAGTATAGATTACAGTGAGCATCAAAGCATTAATTCATTTACAATATTAGTTTATCACAAAAAACACCACTGTGTCAGTAGCAATGTTTCAGCCAAAGATCTTTTTCAGGCTGCATCAGACGATTCTATGTAGGGCCATAATATGTGTAATGTACAACAGAGAGGTTACAGTGAACAATCCTGTATGTTGGACCTCCAGGGGTATATGTTGGATGGTAAACTGATTATTTGATATTCTCGCCACTGTGTGAAACCATGAAAACACTATGCAAGGCTTTGCAAGTCATCTTAGCGGTGATTTCTTTTAACAGCAGCAGCTTTGAATTGCATTTTGCAATGCATACCAAAAAAAAAAAACAATCATTGGACGACTACAGAGTATATGATTTCATATTTAAGGGAAAAGCAGGAGGTGGCTGTATCTGGCTTGGATGTTTGCTATTAGCAACACTGTAGATATTGCAGTTTCTTATAATGCTTTTTGACTGTTGCTTGTTGATACAATTCTTAACAGTTAAAATCAATCGTGCTGACTTAAAACAGCCTTGGGAGACCAATGCTTATGACAACCTGGCAAAATGAGATGTAAAGAAAAGTGATAGAACATTTAAATGGCTCTCGGTTAGAACTGCACCCTGGACTCTACTGTTTTGTATTCAAGTTGGCACAAATATGTTTTTCGGTTATACTGCTCAATATTTCTGTGTCATGTAAAGTAATCCCAAAACAACAGTGTTGTTTTCATGTTTAGCATCAGAAATATATTCTGCCTTCATTTATAATCAGGTTATGGTATTTATATATCTATCTATTCATCTGTCCTCAGGTAACTGCTTTTTCCCTGTAGTAATCAAGTTGAATGCTTCATTACAGGAGAACAGATTGGAGGAAATTATGTTTAGTTTTTGTTGGAAGTTTTGTAAGAATGAACTGTCATTGTCAGTAATGGCCTAATTAACACAAAGGTGTTGCAGTGAAGTTAGTCAAGGCAGAGGCGGGTAACTTTAGGATGCTTGGTTGATACGTTCTATAGATAAAATGCTATCAAAGTGTTATTTGTCCTTAGAGGTCCTGTTGGACAAAGCAGGTAAAAGATGATTGTTGTGATTGTTACATCAACATTTTGAAGGAGAAGTTTAGATTATACAGATTATTTTGCCTGCGGTGTTAACTAGTTTGTGCCATTCAGTGGATCTTCATGCCATTCTTGTAGTCATCCATGGTCTGAAGAAGTTAATAAAGGTTATAGTTTATATGTTAATCCATACAACTAAGCATTCTCCTGGTACTTTAAAGGGGTTGTCCTACTATGCTGTTTCACAGAGCTAAAGCCAGCTTCAGACTCCCACTTCCTGGTTAGGTTGTGGGTGGTTCCATAGCAGTGGCATATTAGCTCTGCTATTACTAGCTGATCCTGTTACAGCGACATGAGTGCAAGAGATTTATACTTGTAGTGCACAAATCTAAAGAGCTCTAAGACTTAAACCGTGTCATTAACTTAGGTAACCAGGCTCCTGTGCCAGATATAAAACTCAGCAGGGAGGGCTCACCATGGTCGGATGGTAGCTTGAAGCAATCAGATAAGTGAAAGAGCAGGAAGAGGTGGTCGGTAAATATGAGAGACTTGTGTAAACTAGCAGTAGATAAAATATGTATGTCCTAAACAAAGCCAAATCAAAACAGCAATGTATGTGGTAACAGTCTTCATTTACCTTTTCCTACATGTTAAAACCTAATCATTGTGGTGAGAAAACCCCTGGTACTCTTAATATAGCATAGACAATGGTTTAATCTGACCACTGTATGTGTGCAGTTGTCATCTAAACTGGTTTTGTGAAATGTATAGAAACAGGGTATCCACAATGGACCCAAAAAAATATTAATTATTTTAAGCAATCCAACATTACCTGTGCATTGATGCCAAGAGATTAAAGGGGTGTTATCGTTTCATTAAATGGTCTTCAGAATAAGGGGACAGTGAAAACAAGCAACTTTGCAATTGGATGTCATTAGCAAAGCTGCCTTGTTCTCACAAATGTCCCCTTATTTTGTGTTTTTATTTACACTGATATCCAGTGTGGGTCTAATTCCCTCTGATCCCTCCTCCCTTGCAATTCACTAGCTGAGAGCTCATTTACATTCTGTACAGCCCCTGGGTCGATTCACGGAGCTGTGTCTATGACCCCAGAGTTAGGGCCGTAGGGATTTTCTGTTTCCACACCTAGCAGAAACAGACTGCAGAGATTTGTACAATGAGAAAATTTGACAGTTTTGTCCCCGTGCCTAACTCTCCTGCGCAGATCTGGTGCCGTTCTTAGAAAGCTGTAATACATCTCCAGCTGTGAGAGATCAGTGCTCAGATGAGATTGAAATGCAGCCTGTGGTATGTATACAGCTCTTATAAAATAAGCTGATAGGAGAGACACATGAATTGACTCGGGGGGAGGGGGGGGACAACGGGGCCAGCAGTGAAGGGGGGGATGAGTCATCCACGGGGGGGGAAAAAAACCCCCTTGCTTCACAGAGCGGGGGAACAAAAAGGAAAGTAGAATCACCGAATAAGGAAGCGAACATCCCCTTAAAAGTCCATTTAAAAATGGGCGACATGTAAACGGGTTTTTCCCCTGTTTTCGGCGTAACCTCCCCTCCCGCCCTTTCCCCCCTGCGGACACAGGGATGGGGGTTTAGGCGCAGCTTTTCGCACTTTTAGCTGCAACCCCCATGAAGGGGCGTGCAAGGGGCACGGTGTTGGGCGCGCTGTGGGTTTCCCCAGGGTGGGACGCGGAGCGGGTCGAAAACTCCGAGGATGACATGCGATCGGCAAAGTGGGCGCATTGCGGGTCGGCAGCCCCGACAGAAAAAAGGTTTATTTGGCTAAATGCTCCGGCCGGCGAAGTGAAGCAAAAAAGGAACATGCAGGAAACATAAAAATCTTTTCAAAAACCCGGCGCCCGCTCCGTGCAGGGGGAGTATTTTTCCAAAAAAAAATTTCTTTAAAAGGCGGAAAACATTCTCAGAAAAGAGGTCAAACCTTAAAAAAAAAAAATACATTAAAAAAGAATCATTTCCCCAAAAATCTGAACGGTGCAATATCAATAATTGGATATTGAAATTGCCGGAAATACAGTAAATTTTAATTTCGAAAGTGCTTCTCATTGGTCGGCAGAAAACCGGGCCAATCAGAATAGGGGCGACAATGAAACCCCTTAAAACCTATGGAGAAATATTTTACCCCTCAAATCAAAGGGGGACAGTTCAAAAAACATAAAAATGCAGAAAAAAGCTATTGGGGGAGCTAGCGGGGCTTGGCTATCTGGCCAATCAGAATAGGACGACAGGGGCCCCTTATAGCCCATGGAGAAGTTTTAACCCAAACAAAATCAAAAAGGGGGGGACAGTTCAAAATACAGTAAAAATGCAGAAAAGAGTGATTGGGAGCTAGCGGGCGCTTTTGGGTTCCCGGGGAAATTTGAGCACAAGCTACTTCCCCCCCTTATAGTCTATGGAAATCGCGCAATGCAATCTTTTGGCCTCACGCCGTGGCATGGGGTTTTAAAAAAAAAAAACATTTTATTAGTTGAAAATCTTCCGGAAAAAGACTAAAAAAACCCCTAAAAATAAATCAATTAAATCCCGAACAAGCGTTTGTCGCCGAGCTGGGGCACATAAGGAATTGAAAAAGGAGAAAAGCCGGGAAATACAGTAATTCCAATTGTTTAAGGG